>CAUYRH010151680.1:0-85191 GCA_963574655.1 Perodicticus potto
GCATCACAGCTCACAGCAACCTCCAATTCCTGGGCTCAAGAGAGTCTCTTGCCTCCGCCTCCCAAGTAGCTGGGACTACAGGCGCCTGCCATAACGCCCGGCCATTTTTTGGTTGCAGCCATCATTGTTGTTTGGCGGGCCTGGGCTGGATTCGAACCTGCCAGCTCAGGTGTACGTGGCTGGCACCTTAGCCCGCTGAGCCACCGGCGCCGAGCCTGAACACAGCTATTTATAAGAGAAGGAATTCAGGGCAAGGTGGGCCCATCTGGAACCCCTACAGAGGAGTGATTGGGTGGCCTGAGCAACCGTGTCCTGGCCTGAAGAGTGGCCTGAGCAACTGTTCCTAGTCAGCTCCTCAGTGAACAAGGATGAAAACTATGGCTTCACCAAGCATAGCTTATTAAGAGGAAAGGCATGATGTCATGATCAAAGTCTGAGAGGACACATTTGAATTATGAAAACTACTCTGCCATAAACAGGCCTAGAAAATAGCTAACCAAAGCATCCCCGTTCTCAATGCCCACTATAGCTTCAGAGTCACTCATCTTGGTATTTCTTGGAATCAGAATAAGGTATAGAAAGTATTTTCCAGGATTAACTTGGTAAGGGCAGTGGTAAGCTTGGACCCTTCTGTTTTGAAATTCTTGCCTTTTATGAATTCCCAGTAGAGGGTGTTACCTCTCTGTGCCTTAATCCTAGCTCTCAATTACTATCCCATGGCATCTCTGAATCTTTAAAGTACCCTTTTAAAAACAGTGCTTTGTGTTCTTATTGCCATGACTGTATTTAATTGTAGATGTGTATAGGGTACAACACAAATGTACTCAGAAAAGTACTATTTTCTGTGAGATAGCAGGAACCCAGTAAGGTATCTTCAGGGTTGTCGCTAGTGTTTTCCGGGAGACAAATGCCAGGACCAAAGAAAGACTCTGAGCTTTTCTCTCTGGCTGGAATTTTGTCACACAGACTCTGCCACAGGCAGCCCCAAGTGCTTATACTGTTAAGAGTGCCCCTCTGGAGAGACCAAACCAAAGTCCTGGTCCTCGGCTCCAGGCTCTAGCTGGGTGAGACCTGGCACCTTTGACAGCCAGGGCAATGGCTATCCATAGCCACAGCACCCAGTATTGGGGTCTTAATGCCCAGGATACCAAGTAAAGAGCACTATAAAAATATTCTTTCACCTCTCATGTCTGTGTTTAATGATGATTTAGATTTTATGAGCAGAGCCAGGTGTCAGGCTTAGTGTAAATGAAGTTTCATAAATTAAAATAAAAAGAGCCATGAACAATACAAATATATCATATCTATCTATGTTTATGAATATCTATCTCTGTATATTTCTTCTATATATACATTTTTTTTCCATCAGCATATCCATTTATCCACCAGTCTCAGAAGTAATATCCATACTGATTCCCAGATGGTTAAATGAATGACTAAGTCCTTCATTCAACAAAAACTGAGTACCAAAAAGTAATCAGGAAGGCAGGGTATCTAGAGGAAAACAGGAGGAAAGAGAGATAGGAAAGAAATGAGCTAACAAGTATTAGTAAGTTGTACTGTTTGAATACTTTGTGTGAAGCTGACAACAAGCTGCAAAGATGTCACCATTTTACAGATGGGAGAAACCGAATTAAGAGATGCGAAAGTCACCTGATTGATTAGGGTCACCCAGGAGGTCAGTGCTGACTATGTAATTTTCTGGGCCCAGAAATGAAATGAAAATGCTAGACCTGTTTCAAAAAGCAAGAAAAGGCAGGCGCAGTGGTTCATGCCTATAATCCTAGCACTGTGGGAGGCCGCGGCAGGTAGAAAACTTGAGCTCGTGAGTTTGAGACCAGGCTTAGCAAGAGCCAAACCCCATTTCTACTCAAAATATAAAAATCAGCCAGGTATGGTGGTGGTGCCTATAGTCCCAGCTAGTCAGGAGGCTGGGCTGTGGCAGGAGGATAGCTTGGGTGACAAAGTGAGATCCTTTCTAAAAAAAAAAAGGAGTAAAAGAGTGATGCTATGACGTATTCAAATACATAACATTTTCCTTTCTTTCAAAATCTCTCCTTTGAGCTGCCCTGGTGGTGTCTGCATTGTCTGCTATTTCCTGCTGTGCTCCTTCAGGCATGGGGATACTTGAGGGGTGAGTACAGCTTCCCCTGGCCGGGCCTGCCCTGGGACTGGGCCAATGTGCGTAGTCCAGCTGCTCAGGCTTTTCCCCTCCTGCCAGTTGTGGGATCTCAAGGCACCTTCCCACAGTCCACTCTCCAAGGCATGATGAATGGGTGATCCCCAGGAGATTGCAAACTCCCCCTAGAAAGCCTCACTACCTGGATTGGGTTGGGTAAGACCTTCCTCCTGTGCCCCTCTGGGGGGTTGGGACAGCAGTGGTCCTTGGACTGAGCCAGAGTTGGGGAGGCTGCCTGGGGCCAGAGTGCCAGGGGGCTAAAATCAGGCAGTACCCATCCTGTGGAAATATGCAGGAGATGGGTTGCAGGAAAGTCAAAGCTCCACCTGGGACCCCATCCCCCATTTACAAAACATGAATTCAAAGATAAAAGGAAGAATCTCAAGGTGGCAGCCACAAGCACCAAGCTCCAAAGGCCCCATGTGACTGCACTCCAGTGCAGGCCGATGCACCCAGCCATGGAAAGCTGGCCCCAAAGGCGGTAAATGGGAAAGATGGATTTGAAGTCAGGTGTGTCTGGTGTCAAAATCCGCACACTTTCCACTGCATGCGAGTACCCTTACGCAACAGGGGCCAATGGTGGGTGGAAACTAACTGTCTGTATCTGTACTGAGAGGAAAGACAAATAAATAGCTGTCTTTCGAAGATACTTCTTTTCATGAACTTTCTTGCAAGGGGTTCAAATTGTACTACAGGGTCAGTGTAACCAGGTGAAGAAACACATTCTTCAGTGCCTCAGAATTAATCTCCCTGGTGATGTGTGCCCTTGAGGTCATGAAGATGATACCTCACTGGGCAGGTTTAAGGACTTAGTGGACTTAATATACGCAAGTACGTACCACTGTGTGTGGCGTATATAAAGTACTGCATAATTGATGTTTAGGTAAGGACACAGAACTCCTGCTGGTGCCTACAATCCAGACCAGCAGCCTCCTTGTGTTCCAGCCCCTTGCCCACAAGCTAAAGGAAAGCACCCCCCCCAATGCCCCGAGCCCCAGTCAGCCCCAGGCCTACCTTGCGTTTCCTCTTGGATTTCGGCAAAGCTTTTTCGGGAGCCGTGTCTGATGCGTGGCTGGGCGGTGCGCTCTCTGTGTCCTTGGCTGCGGGAGCGCTCAAGACCCCTGGCTCCTGGGGCAAGTGTTCTGGGATCCGGGACAGGAGGGTCAGATCAATTTTGACCCAGAGAGACCTGACCTCATCACTGTCCTTCAAAGGGGAGAGAAGTTCATTGCGGCCGAAGGGGACCAGCGTGTAGAACTGCTCCTCCAGCTCCTTGGCAATGTCACTGGTGGTCCTGGCATTGATGGACCCCACGGGGGCCCTGGGGCCGGCCCCACCGCTGCTGTTGACGCTGTTGGCAGCCTCCTTCAGTCTCTGGTCACTCCCGGAGGCGGTGGCAGCCACAGCCTGCGCTTTGGACAGAGGATACTCCTCCTGCTCAGACTCTAGGTCGGAGTCCGAAGAGGACGATGAGGACGATGACTCTGTTTCAATGAACTCCTTGGATTTGGGGACGATCCTGCTCAGGCCCCGCGTACGGCGCTTTTCGCAGGTCACGGAGGAGCGCAGCTCCTTGCGGTGGTTCACTCTGCTGTTCCCGCAGGCCTTGGTTTTGGAGGGCTCTGTGGGGACCACCACACTTGCTCCCAGAGCTTCCGAGGCCACAGGCTCCTCAGGCCGGTGGCAGTTGACGCCATCCCCAGCTGAGGTCCTCTCAGTGCGCCTGGTGGGCTTTTTGCCCGCTGACCTCCGGGCAGGCGCGGGCGCATTCTCCACGGGTGCACCAGGCGCCGTGGGTGGCGCAGGGGCTGCAGTCACTGCCACGGCCACGGCCGCGGGCGGGGACTTCTGCTTCACCCCTTTGCTCCCGGGGGCCTTGTTGGCTGTCCGGGGCCTCTGCTCCTCCTTACAGGTGCTCTTGATTTCCTTCTCTCTCAGGCTGGTTTGGCAAACGTCGGCAAGTTTCCCACAGTCCTGCCCCTCGTCTTTCACTGGGGTGTAGTACTGATTGCTCTCTGGCCCGTGGCTTTCATTTTGGATCAGAATAGGAGGCTTGTGGGGATTAACTTTGTTTAGCCATTTATCCAGCTGCCATTTGTTAGAGGACGCTGGTTCAGCCTGAAAGCAGAAAACCAGTGACAACAAAACATCTTTTATTACAGGCTCACTTAAAAGGGGCCTGTTTTTATCTTGACTTACTCTTCTCAGTGTGGGAGCAGAAAACGAATGGGCTGGGAGCAAAAGGAAAATGCAAGCATGACATGTGTGTAGCGGCCCTCATCTGGCACTCAGGGTGTCAGGACGGCACTGCTCTTACTGGCCCGTGGCACTTAAAGGTCAGTGTGGCGGTCTACACTCTATTTGGAAAAATAAAGGGAAGCACTGTTGCTCATTAATGCAATTCCAGCACCAAGTGTTACACAGTATATATATTTAACAATTATAAATACATAAACTCGAGATACCATGAAAACTGGAGAGTAGTTTGGAGGGCCTGCGTGTTAAAATACTCATTTTTTGGGTTGGAATTAAAACTCTGGGGGAAATCTAAACAGGGGACTAAGTGGAACCTACAGTCCTAAAGAATTAGTGTGTAATTTAGGTATGTAGTGAAGGCATGTAGGGCACAGTTATTTAATAGCAGAAGCAATGACTTTGACAAGATGGCTTATTGAGCAGTTTAGAACTTCTGCTTCAAAGGGACTCATATGTGCCACACACTTTGGCAGCCTGACTTGGTTAGTCCATCCTCAACCTGCTTCTATCACACTTTGCCAGAAACATTTCAGACATGGAGATGATGACAGAAACCTATCCTGCAAGTCGTTTTTCTAATTTAGAGCAAATCATGGATAGCACAGGTTCTAAATTCTGGCCTCTATAGACTGACTACACCAGGGGTGAGGGTGGAGAGAAGGTTGGTGAACCCCCTGAGATGGAATGAAGTGTTGTGCAGACGTATTTTTTTGCAGTTGAGTCTCTAAGAATGTGTCTTAAAAAAGGGTAAGATAAAGGGGCGGCGCCTGTGGCTCAAAGGAGTAGGGCACCAGCCCCATATGCTGGAGGTGGCAGGTTCAAACCCAGGCCGGCCAAAAACTACAAAAAAAAAAAAAAAAAAAGGGTAAGATAAAAAACAAAAAAATGGTCAAGAACCAATAATTTTATAGGAGCGTTGATTCCTAGCAAAAGTACATTTATTCAGCATTATGATTATAAAGAGAAAGAGGTATATTGAGAAGTACACAGTATATAATTCTGGCTACAGTATTTTCAATTTGTGACTGAAGTGAAACCTGGAGAGTATTTGGAGCGAAACCTGGAGAGTATTTGCATCTTCCCTTCCCTCTTGCCTCCCACCCTCTGGATGTGTGGCACACAATTTGTCGGAGGGAGGTCAGATACCAACCTTGAATGAAAAGACACTGCCTACTTTGTGTTTCAGACTTGACTAGTTCAAGTCTAGAGCAAGGCAGGTTCCTTCATGGGAGAAAAAAGTAGTTTTTTCAGATAATAAATTCCAAAAGCTTCCCTTTCTGTACCAAGATTTGTTTTCCAACAGTGAGGGCTGTGTATTAAGAGCAGGACTCAGGGCTCTGGGTGTTGTCACAGGCAGCAAGGATCTAAGAGGGATGAGGGGAGGGCTACATGGTAGACAGAAGAGCCCTGGCTGAGTCTACAGGAGTCTGAGGTGCAGCTCAGGGATATGGAAAGCCACTGATGGGCCACAGGGGCCAAGGGTCAAGAGGAGCTGGCTGCAGAGTGTGGGGATCAGGCAGACAGAGCTTTGGTCAGGACCACTGACATCCTGCTGGTTGCTCCAACCAGATGAGACCAACTACACTTCAGGGCAGACCAGCATAGGGTGTCCAGTGGCTTGGAGGAAGAGTAAATTGCAGTGGGGGCCAGAATGAGGATGGAGGCCTTTCCCCTGGGGCTGTTAAGGATAGAGAAGCCCCTCCTGGAATGCAGGTGCACAGGGGAGACCCTCATACCCCTGACAGGGAATCTAGCCTTTGACGTTTTGCTTTGTTTTCATGCCACCAAAAGAACTTGCTCTCTAGAGCAAGATTCAAAAGAAAAAAAGATGTATCTTTTTTGCACCTCTGAGTTCTATAAATTCTGACCTGCTTTATTTTGGCTTCTGCAGAGAAAGGGAATAAGGAAGACCTACAGAGCACACCTCGTCCCTCACAGGAAGCAGGGAAGTGGGGCCGTAGAACAGCTTCTTGCCCAAGGGGATCTCTCCTTACCTTGGACATTAGCTAGAGTGACTGGATGCTGAAGGGGCCTCTTGCAGAAAGGGTGCACATTCTGGGAGAGGGCACGAACACTTATGGCGGGGCACAGCCCTCACTGCGGCCCCATCACTGCCTTTCACACTAGTTCTCCCTTACGACCACCATCTGGAGCCTTCCACAGCTCTCATCTCTTATGTGAGAGAACACAGGGGGCTGTCTGTAGTCAAAACACAGCTGCACACGAGCAGATTCACACTGAAACGTCCTAGCGGGAGCATTAACAGTGAAGGGTAGAACTTAATAAATTTAGTACAGGCCTATTGCCTGGTATGAATTAGGGTCATTTTTTCTGCATTTCACAGCTGAAGAAATCAGTCTGAAGTACCATTTTCAACACATCACTAAATCACACTCTTTTTTTCAAGGATCTATAACTACCTTCTATTGCCTTCTCAAACAAAATCCAAATTCCTGAGGGGTGTTCAAGGGCGTCCATCATCTTGCAATCATCTTTCATTGCTGGAATATCTGTGACTCCCACTTTGCATATGTTATCTAATTTAATATTTATAGATAAAAAATATTATCACCTCTAACTGGTAGATGAGACTCAGTGAGGGTAAGTGACAAGTTAGAAACTGCACAGCTACCAGGTTCCACCAAGACTAAACTTGTACTTATCTTGGTTTAGAGACCAGATTCTCCTCATGGCTACTTACTTCACTTTATCTCTCACTACTCTTTGGCACAGTCTCATAAAAGGGGGACCTGATTCCTTTAAGAAATGTTGGTCTCCAACCTAATATGATAGAATTACATCTTTTTGGAGAAAACACCAATAACTCTTTAAACAGTACCCACTGCCCTCTGCTACAACCAACTGTATAATCTTTTGATGTTCATATTTGTTTCATGTGTATATCCTTATGTCTTCAACAAAGCCAAGGTCAGGGCTAGGTCTCCGTTTCTTTTGTATACCTCATAGCATCCATCCTAAGTCGGGAGGAGCGGGGGCAGATTGCTGTGACTGTTCCAAACTCACAAGTTGTCGCTCAGAGTGTAGCATTTATTCCTTACAACAACCTCACAGATGAGGCAGGAGAGGAATATCTGAGGCATTTGTGGCCAACGAAGCTGAAAGGACAGAGTTTGGAGGCAATGGAGAGAGAGAATTCAGGGCTGCAGACACGGGTCCACTGGCCTGCGGCTGGCTTCCGTCCACTTCCTGGACTTTCTGCCCAGGGAGTTGTTTGCTGGCTCATTGCTTTATGTTTCCAGCCACAACGCTCCTTTCTGATCTATCTTCCCTCTGATCCATGCACAAACTCTCTACCATTCCTACTTCATCTAAATCTTTCTAGCACCCACTGCCATGGATACCTCAGATATGTAATTAATGAGATGCTTGTTGAATCAGTGAGCAACTTGCATCCCACTTCTGCTGAATTTTAAGGATGATCTAGGGTAGCATCCCCTCAATGTGCTTTGAGTTCATGTATCTCATGAAGAAGGATTTCCACAGTCAATTAGGAAAAAGTCACAGCAGAAAGCACAAGAGCAACATTATAGACAGGGTGATCACACCCTAGGCAAAGCAGTGGGGTACCCTACTTTATCCCAGAACTCCTCAAAATGATGTGACCAGACTCTCATTTTTCACTTAATATTCATGACTTGGGCAGCACTGATGGAGAGGCTCTGTGTATCGTGTCAATGGACTAGCTGAGGAGAAGGCAGCTTCCCCTGCAAAGCTCTGGCATGAGAGGATGAACAATGCCAGGAAAGCAGATTAGACTCCAGGGAGAAAATCAGGCTGGGAATGACGAAGCAAACATTAGGCCACAGAGAGGGCTCTTCCACGTGAGCTGATGAACACGATGTGAAATGAGATAGCTCTCAACACCCACAGCCACAGAGAACAGTTCAGAGGGAACTCGGCCAGTGTGGACGGGGAGAGCACAGGTGCCTGAGAATGACAGGTGTGCTTCCTCCTCCACGGCAGGGAAGCAAGGGCCATTAACATTTTGCTTCAAAGCAGCACAAGCCGGTCTGAGCAGCAGAGAATCAGGTGTGTGATTATAAAGAGCCCGACTGCCAAGTGGGGTTCAGGAAAAGGAGTCTCACTGCTCTCTACAAGGTGACCTGGGCCAGCCCAGTCACAGCGGGACAGTGAGGTGAAGAGGATGAACAAGATAATGCCACTACCTGTCTTTGCCATTTCAATCTGAAAACTCATTTTCTTTCTAAAGGCAGTCTGTGTTAACCTTGGGAAAAATGTTAAAAGAACCTAACTTTTATTCTTACGAATACATTCTTTTCGAGCAGAAAGAAAAAACGTGCCACTTCTGGATTCCTTCTGCATACAGAAGCAAGGAATTCAAAACCGTATGTGGCCTCAGGTGACTTAAACTTTTAGGACTCCTTTCGGAGACTCATGCTTCCTCTCCTTAGCAAGGGGCCTCTGATAGCTATTGGAAGAAATGACAAGGGCCTCTTTCATTACTGAGGAGTTTAATGTTTTGTAATTATCTCAGTGACATGTAGAAAGAGTTTGCTTAGAGCACTTTATAATGGTACTGCTCTTAGGCAAGGGTTCAGCCAACTCAGGAGCTCTAAGGTTCACATTTCATTGCAGAAATAAGACTCAGTGTTCATAAATTTAACCTGCAAAGTCATGAAGAGGAGTCTGCAAAGTTGATCTTCACAGTCACTAACATTTTTTTTTAATCTACCATCTCTTTGCCACTTGTACTGTCCCTGGAACCCAGTTATTTCTTACACTTAAGTATTCTGGAGTTTCTCAACAAATTGTGGCACAAAGCAGGCTTTAAAGAAGCCTCTACTTTTATCACCTCTACTTTTTAATTTAACTTGTGTATTTTTTCATTTTGAATTATCCCATTAGAATGTTAGTTCTATAAAGATAGAGCCATTTTCTGTGATGGAATTGATGTATTCCAGAACCAAGCACTTTGCTGGTGGCTGGTGCTCAATAAATATTAGTATAGGCAGTGCCTGTAGCTCAGTGAGTATAGCACTGGTCACATATGCCCGGGCTGGTGGGTTTAAAACCGGCCAGGGTCAGTTAAACAAGAAGGACAGTTGCAACAAAAAAATAGCTGGGCGCTGTGGTGGGTACCTGTAGTCCCAGCTACGTGGGAGGCTCAGATAAGAGAATCACTTAAGCCTCAGAGTTGGAGGTTGCTGTGAACTATGACGCCACAGCACTCTACTGAGGGTGAGACTATATCTCAAAAAAAAAAAATTTTCTTTTGTTGAACAGATACCAAATGAATGAATAATGAGTGAATGAAATTATGCAGGAATAACAACTTGAGTTTCTAGGAAAGGCCAGGGTTATAGCAGCTCATAGTTTTTCTAGATTAATGTTGCTAGAGGGAGAAAGATAGTGACACAGAGATAGAGATAGGAACCTTATGGAAACAGAGTGAATGCTGGGAGATGGCTTATTCAGAATGAATGGACAGTTATTATTGCAGGGCAGAAAAATGCTGAGGAGGAAATGAGGACCAAGGGGGAATGAAGCTTTCCCGATTTCTTAGTGCTCCTGCAAAAAGCCTCAGCCTCTTGAGAGAAGAGGCAAGTGGGAAAAAACCTGAGGGGATTTTAGAGTCACTCTGGAAACCTGAGATGGAAACATTAAGTGCTGTGAGTTATGATCATGTCTAAGGCACAGGTACAAAATCAGGCGCTGCTCCAGCCCATTATGGAGCCCCCTGCCTGCCGCGGTTTGCAGAAGTGAGTTTGGGTCTATTTTAGAACCTATTTAGAAATTTGGCCCCCAAAATGGTATAGAAGGTTGTAAGGAAAAAAACAAACAAACAAATCTACAATCACAGTAATCCCAAATGTTTGTACACTCTAGAAGAAACTGTTTTATTCCTTCTTTAGAAATCAAAGGCTACTTTAGAGTTCCACAATATTGAGAAGTTTCAACCTCCTCCCAAAAACCTCTGTGCTCTGAATTACTATTTAATTTTCCCCTTTCCACTTTAAAGTAGAAATAGCAACGGCTTTTATTGGAACCTTATAATGTTTTTATATGAGGCATCTACATCTTCCACACAGATACTCATTATAGCCATAAAAGGTTTCATTATTATTTGTAGGTCAATGCTAATTTTTCTTTTTATATTTTCACAAAGAAAACACAGTTAAGAAGGTTTTATTAATATTTATCATCTTTGTTCTGATCCATGACAAACAGCAAAAAGGAAAGATTCTGACCATGTCTAATCCCTAAACCGCATTCCCTGTGATTTATGGGTGGTCACACTTCCCAGGTGGTGAACTTCCCCATCCAGTTATTGAGCTGGCTGAGCCCGAGGGAGACCAGTCTGTAGATTATGCCCCACCAGTTATGTGTGCAACATACTCAGAAATTTCTGGGAATCAATACAGAGATTTGGGGGCAATGAACGTTAATGCTTCTATACTTCAAAGACAGCTGTGTAATCAGGAGGAGGGGACTGAGAGAGAGGTAAGGAAAATGGGGGGTCTGCAGCCCAAAAGGCTCCTCCTGACTGGCATGGGCTTGGGGTCCCATGGGAGGGAGGGGAGGTGACTGAGGGAGAGCCATGAGTCCATGCTCCCTCTGCTCAGAGGAGGGCCTGCGTCAGTGCAGGGCTTACCTCGGGGCTGGAGTAGTGGGGGGGCTTGCTGCTCTCGCTCTCGCTGGAGCTGCTCTCCGTCTCCGAGTCGGATCCGGAGCTGCTCTCTGAGTCACTGGAGGAGCTGCTGCTGCCGCTGCTGCTGCCCTTGCTGGAAGGCACCAAGGCTCTGCAGTTGGGCTGCTGGACCACCGTGCTGCCGGCCCACAGGGCCCCACATGAAGGAGAGGGAAGGAAAGCCAAGTGAGCAAACAGGAAAATACCCCACGCTGTCACACAACCAAAGGGAAGAGGAGGCACACACAGCTTACACATCTGTCAACCATGACCTGGAAAGCAAAGGTCAAAGGCATCCTAATGGCTAAAAAAATTACACATAGAAATAAAAACGGGGATAAAAGTTGGTGCCCCGTGGTAGTTGGGCACTGGTTATTTATGTGGCCATTTCGGAAGGGAAGGTGGTGTAATATCTGAATGGCTATTTCTATTTTGCTGCTGCTCTGGAAATGGCTTTTCAAATGCATCCCCAAATCCAATCATCTTCAAAAATGCAAAGAAATCCAAAAAACGCTTGAAATGTTTTGCAAAGTGTGAAAATGACTGCTTTATTTTTGCCCTAGAGGAAAAAGCAGCATGATGGCAGGGATTAGGAAGAGGGCTGTCAGGAGGGGCATGACATTCTGCTCTGAGCTTTCATGGTCTGCTTGAAGGTGCCAGACACTGTGGCACTGTCAGAGTTTTGCTTCCCCCCTTGTCACACCCACAGAGTTGAGTGCAGCAGTGATTACAGGAGCTGGCATGTTGTCTCAACAGTAACCTTCCTTTGAGCCCTTTACTAAACAACTGAGGATCCCCCACTGACACATTTTTATATATTCCAGACTTTACAATTCAATCCCAGTACAGTGGCTTATAGCAACAGCATTTTAAATTTATTCATGCTGGTATTTGCTAGAAAGTCATTACATATACTCAAAGATAATAGAAAAAAATCAATTGACACTTTCAATGGTAATTAATTAACCATAAGAAATCAAATAGCACACATCCAGCCAAAAAGAAAATTTCGGTACTCACATAATATTCATCCTCAAAGTCCTTTATTGACTGAATTGAAACACACATGGATGTGTTCTTTTGAGCTCAAGCTCTAAACCCAGAAAATGCTGGTCATTTTTTTATGTTGAGTCAGCAAATATCTGTTTGCCACTTCCAACTGTGACCACTACTTCAATAGGACTGAACATCAGCGAAGGCCAAGGGCCAGGCAGCTCGTTAGGGTTTATGGTTTCAAGGGCAAACAGCCTAGACAAAGTAAAGGACTCTTTTCACCTATCCCCTTAAATCTTTGACAAATGCTTTGCCTAAGGACAGACTCTCATAAATCCTGGGGGTGGGGTGGGAGGGATGGAGGTAACACTCATTGGACCCTTGCTTCTATAAAATACATAAAACAAGAAACTATCTTGCCAAAAATCTGAAAATAAAAGCACCTTTTTGAATGACAGGGTTGGGGGAAATAGGAGTTTAAACATAACTTTCCTTCCTTAGTGGTTTTCTCTTTTCCACTAATGTCACGGTCTATAATGACTGACAACATTCTTCAACATCAGGCAACATCTGCACGTTTATGCCTTGCCTAAGCTGCATTTCTTTTCCTGCCTATAGTTTGTGTTTGGTACTGAGTGAGGAATCCTGAATCTTGAGAGAGGGTAGGGGAAGGGATGGTTAGTTCTCAGGAGCTGTAATAATTCTTTCTGCCCTTATGAATAGAAATCCATCTTTCTTGTTAGCTGAATCATTAAAAAGAAAAGACTATTGGATCACGGCCAAACACAAACCTCCGGGATCCATGTTAATAATTTGTCAGTAGGCTCCCCAAACACTGGGGAAAAACACAAATAAATAAGAAAAGCCAAACAACACATGGGCCAAAGACTCCCTTTTCTTTTGATGGTGGGGATATACATGTGGAGGAAAGAGGTATCTCCCTGCTGAAGACTGGGAAATTAAAATGAATAAAGAGCCTTCTGGATTGGTTTTATAATGATGTTAATGGCTTTTTTTGGGGGGGGGAACAGAGTCTCATTTTGTCACCCTTGGCAGAGTGCTGTGGAGTCATAGCTCACAGCAACCTCAGGCTCTTGGGCTCCAGTGATCCTCTTGCTTCAGCCCCCGGAGTAGCTGGGACTACAGGTGCCTGCCACAATGCCCAGCTATTTTTAGAGATGGGGTCTCGCTCTTGCTGAGGCTGGCCTCGAACCTGTGAGCTCAGGAAATCTACCTGCCCCGGCCTCCCAGAGTGCTGGGATTACAGGCGTGAGTCACCGCATCTGCCCCCTGTTCTATGGCTTTGATTACTCATCAGCACATTGCATCTGCTCTCAATTCAAACAACAAAGAACATGTGATACTGGTTGTGTGTGTACCTGAGCTTTGTGTGTACAGTAGAGGCAGCAAAGTGTGTGGAAGTCTTGTGGCTGACAGCACGAACTATCTTTTGAAAAGTGGTGCTTTAATTTTTTCTTTTGTAGAGACAGAGTCTCACTTTATTGCCCTCGGTGGAGTGCAGTGGCATCACACAGCTCACAGCAACCTCCAACTCCTGTGCTTAGGCGATTCTCTTGCCTCAGCCTCCTGAGTAGCTGGGACTACAGGCGCCTACCACAATGCCCGGCTATTTTTCTGTTTTTGCAGTTTTGGCTGAGGCCGGGTTTGAACCCGCCACCTTCGGTATATGGGGCCGGCGCCCTACTCGATGAGCCACAGGCGCCGCCCATGAAAAGTGGTGCTTTAATTTTTGATGTCCATTAAACAGTTACCATACCATTTCCCTTTAATGGCTGCTGTCCTAGAGTAACGAAGTACAGTAGCCCAAGGAGACAGAATTTCTAATCTGAATTAGATTGGTAGAAAAGCCTTATATTTTTGTTTTTCTTTCTTAAATTAGAAAATTTGCTTACAGTGACAATTTTACTGGCATAACTATCATTTATTTGTAAAACAGCCCAGAGAGCCAAGAATTTGGGTTTTTCTGTATGCTTTGCTTATAAGGGTTGTGAAGCTCATGATTGAATATGCTCATATTTCAGTAGTCTGGGTAGAGAGTACACATCTAGAAGCAACCCACGTCAAGGATGGGGCAGGCTTGCCTGGAAGGACCCTGGTGCTTCCAGTAGTGGGATTAAGGTAATTAACACCACCTGAATAAAGGCAGCCCACTGACTAATCTTAGTCTGGATCCCTGAAGACAACTGATCCTCAGCACAGGGACTGCCCTCATGTCAGTGCATGCAGCTGCTTCCCTCTGCTGGGGCATCAGTGACCAGCCGGGATCAGGATGAGGAAGCCGGGGTGCTCATTCCTGCAGATGAGTACTCACGAGAAGGTGGGCTCAGGTAAGCCAGGAAGGCTCTTTGGAGTCACAGAATCCAGAAGATGGAAAAAGACATACCAGAGAAAATTTATATATTTCAAATTACATGGTGAAAATCTTGGTGTGCCAACTGGTGGTTGTGTTCACATAGCAAAGATATTTAACAGAAAAATGTAGTGGGCTCGGTGCCCACAGCACAGTGGGTAGGGCGCTGGCCACATATACCGAGGCTGGCGGGTTCGAACCATACCATTTCCCTTTAATGGCTGCTTTACCACTGAAAGCACCACTTTTCAAGAGATAGTTTGTGCTGTCAGCCACAAGACTTCCACACATTGCAACAAAAAAATAGCCGGGTGATGTGGTGGGCGCCTGTAGTCCCAGTACTTGGGAGGCTGAAGCAAGAGAATGGCTTAAGCCCAAGAGTTTGAGGTTGCTGTGAGCTGTGACATCATGGCAGTCTACCCAGGGCGACATAGTGAGACTGTTTCAAAACAAACAAACAAACAACAACAAAAAAAATGTAGTGGAAATTTTCCTGAAGTAACACAGACTGGTTGACATGATGACAGCCTTAAACAATTTTTAGATACTACACACCTAGTTCTTGCTCTCTATGCCATTTCATGGACATGGCGTCATTGTTAGCAGCTATGAAACATCACAGATCATGGGATAAAAGTCTATGTGTCACCCAGTGCCTGGCCTTTGATCTGTGATTCATTACAAGACAAAAAAATCAAGAAACATTAAATCTGTACAGATGGAAACAAATAAATGAAGCCCTCCCAGCAAGCTGAGCAAGCTGAAACTTGCACAGGTTAACCAGAAAGGATACTGTTGACTGTGTTTTTTGGAAGTGAAATAATGGCCCATAACACAGTCTGTCTCAAAACTTTTGTAGTGACCAACACAGGCGCTCACCTGTGTTTATTGAATAAAAACAGTAAAAACCATCCACCACTGGGTCAATGAGTTCTTTTAACAAAAGACTTAACCTTTCAGAATGGATACAATCTCTTTTTTCAAATTAAAAAATTATTTAAGGGGACTTTAGCATTTTTCATATGCTCTTCCAATTTTAACACTTCTTCCCTTTGGTGAATATTTCTTTAACTATACTCTTAAATTTATCTGCTATAACTTAAGCAAAGTTCCCTCCTTGATGGCTTATTTATTTTTTGTATTTTGATTTCATGAAATGTTTTCCTGGCTTTGTGAGTGGCCAGGACCCCTCTGAGAGAGGCCCAGCTTTATTCCAAATGATCTGCTTGCTATATCCCTTCCTTTGGCTCCAATGACGCTGTCCTTTTGGAAATGGCCTGGGCCAAGTCTGAATACAGACCTTAAATGAAAAGACCTGGAATTGAAATGACAAATCCTGGCTCTCACAGTCAAGGGTGCTTCTGCCTGCCAAGCGTATTGTGGGATCTGGATAAATATCCAAAGTTGTCCACAAGCTTTTAACTGACAAGTAATTTGGAGACAGGCTCTCTGCCTGGTTGGCACTGGTATGGATAGCTGTGATGCCCACACAGTGCCACACATGCTGTGGGTACTCCATTGGTACTGACTGAATGATAATATTTAGCTCTTTCCCACTCAACACTCTGTAAAAACTCAACAAATGCTTGATTTCCAAACCATAACCAGTGTCTTGGCAATAGTACCCGTTTGCTGATAGCATTTCTGTTGATAGTAATTGATCTAAAACCATAACCACACAAGTGAAGATGGTAAAACTGCTTTGAGGAGACTCAAGGTTACATTGAGAATTATCTTCCAAAACACCAAACTGACAGGACTGCTGGTTTCTATATGGAAATATTTTGATTTGCTCTGTCATACCTCCAGGAACATGGCTTTTGAAGCTTTTAACAGTCTAGGCTCACTCAGATCTCCAGGTTTATCATAATGGGTCTGTGCCTAAACGTTGGTGATAAAACATTTCTCACTCTTGATAGCCTGTATTTCTTTAGAGCAGGGTGCTTTGCACATGCTATTTTCTGTGCCAGAAAGTCCTTTCTCTCTTTTTAATTTTTTTGGGTTATTGTTTCAGTTACTCTTCAGGACTGAGCTGTGATGTTACCCTGTTCTGGAAGGGTTTTCCCAATTTCCCGAGGCATAAATTGATGTTTCCTCCCTTGAGTTTATCTAGCACACTGCCCACTTCCTTACTACATGAATGAGGGATAGGAATCATCTAATTTATCTGCATAATATATCTCCAGAGCTAGCAGAGGGTCTGGCATAAAGAGACTCTCAATGAATGTTGATTAAATGAATACAAGAAAAACATTTCTTGAAATATTGTATAAATCAGTGTATTTTGTAAACTGTGAAATAGGCCATGTGCTATTCATATACAAACGTTATTTTTTTTTCTATTCCCTTGAGAATGCCTAGGATTTCATAAAACTGACAACTTCAGAAAACTACCATTTTCCTAAGAAACAGGTTGAAAACTGAAGTACAGGGGCCAGGCAAGAAGCACAAATGTACAGGTATAAAAAAACCCAATGCCTAACACATGATGATAAATGATAGAATGATGATAAATGGCTTCCCAGTGGAGAAGGCACCCAACAGGAGGGTACTTTTGGGTCTAACAATGTTCTCCCACGCCAGCATCTCTCTGCCATCTGGAAATGAAAGCCCAGTATTGTTAAATCTTTTGATTTTTCAGACACAGCCCCAAATTCTGATGTTTATATCAAAACTTCTGATTTTAATACTGGTAACTAATTTGAAAAGTTTCAACAGTGAAAAGTTTAATTGTATTTTAGCAATGAAACACATATGTATAGGTCAGATGAGACCTAGGGAGCACCAGTTTGAGACCTGTGATCTGTGTCCCATTATCACACATTCTGAAAGTCTGGGAGGGCACAATTTAAGAGAGGTAGACATAAAGAGGCTACAGCCAGGAGAAGTTTAACTAGTTCAGGGATTTAGACTAGCAGGGTCAGGGACAAACAAGAGGTTTACCAAATACTCTCATTTTCTTGGCCCACTTACATTGTTAAAATTTCTAATTTGAAATAAAGATTTGCTAGAAGGCAAAAAACAGTACAGAGATAATCCATGTACCCCTCACTCAATTATTCCCTATGGTTACATCTCACGTAAGTACCATTCAACATCAAAACCAGAAAACTGACAATGGCACAATGTGTATATAGTTTCATGTCACTTTATCATACATGTAGGTTCATGTAACCACCACCACAATCAAGATAAAGAACTGGTCTAACACCATAAAGATTCCCTTCGGCCACCCCTTTAAGGTCAACCTACCTTCTCTAAGCCCTTAGCAACCACTAATCTGTTTTCCCACTCCAAAATTTTGTCATTTTTGAGAATGTTACATAAATGGAATCATATAATGTGTGTCCTTTATACAACCATACTAATTGAGATATAATTTGCTTACAGTATGTATACTTTTGAAATGGGCATTTGTCAGTCAACACAATGCCCTGAATTCCATCCAAGTTAAATACATCAGTAGCTTATTTCTTTTTATTGCTAAGTAGCATTCTACAGTGTGCATATTTAAACATTCACCCATTATTTAGCCATTCGTCTACTGAGAGACATTTTGGCTGCTTCCACTTTGGGGATATTAAAAATTAAGACGTTAGAAATACAGGACAAATGCTCTCAGTTTTCCTCTATCTCAGAATAAGTTCATTAGCCTTTCACTTTGGAATGACATTTTCGCTAGATATAGAATTTTTGGTTGACAGTTCTTTGAGCCCTTGAAAAAAACCAGGGTACCTCTCCTTTTTTGCCTCCAGGGTTTCTGAATCCAGTGTTATTTAAATTATTTTTTATTGTTTTCCTCTACATATAAGGTGATGGTATCTCTCACTGCTTTTAGGATTTTCTGTCTTTTGTTTTCAGAAGTTTGACTGTGATGTGTCTTGGCATTGATTTCTTTGGGTTTATCTTGTTTGGGATTCATTTGGTTTCTTGAATCTGTAGGTTTATGTCTTCTGTGAAATTTGGCACATTTTTAGCCATTATTACTTTGAGTTCGCTCTGCATTATTTTCCAGCCCCACACTCTTTCTCCTCTCCTTCTGGAACTCTGATGATATAAATGTTAAATCTTTTGTTACAGTCTTACAAGTCCCTGAGGCTCTGTCCTCCCCTTCTTTAGCCGCAGTCTATTTTTTCTCTGTTGTTCCTGCTGGGTAATTTCTATCATTCTGTCTTCATGTTCACAGATTCTTTCCTGTTCTCTTTGTTCTGCTGTTGAGCTTATCCACTGAGTTTTAAAAATTTTAGTTACAGAATTATTCAGTTCTAAAATTCCCATTTGGGTCTTCTTTAGTATTATTTTTCTGAGATTCTTTATTTCAGTTTGGCTCACGCTTGTTCTTATTTGCTTATTGAGGCATTTTATGATTCCTGCTTCAAAATCTTTGTCTGATAATTGTATTATCTGTGTTATCTCAAGATTAGCATCTGTTGATTGTGTTTTCTCATTCCAGTCGAGATTTTCCAGGTTCTTGATATGAGGATTGATTTCATATTGTATCTTGAACATTTTTGGTATCATATGATTTTGAATTTTAAAAAAAATTACCACTAACACCATGCCAGCAGGGGAAGGGAGGAGATGTTTCCTTACTGCTGTGCGTGGGTGGAAGTGTGGGCTCCCCACAGCCTTTCCTGATAGGGGTCAGACCACAATTTTTCTATGTGGTGTTTGTCTGGAATAGAGTGATTATTGTCTAAAAATTTTCTTCTTGCTAGGATACCCATTTTATGATTCTTTGTCTACAGCAAGCTGGCTTTCCTGTGACTTTTTTTTTTTTGTCTGTGTCTGTTGCCAGATAGCTGGCTTCTCCAGCATCCACTGTGTGCTATATAAGGCAAAAAACAAACCCAGCCAACTCTCTCCCACAGTGATTGTCAACCTTCCTAAGGCCGTGGCCCTTTAATACAGTTCCTGTGGGTCACAACCCACAGGCTGATAACTGTTGCTCCACCATGTCTTTACTCTCCCCTTTCAGGCTTATGTTTGCTTTATACATAATGTCCATGGATTTTAGCTGTACTTAGCAGGAAGAACAGGGAAAAGTGCACCAATATCGTGTCCTAGAACAAGAACCACTCACTCAATCACAAGCAAGTAGAAAGAAATCCTCTCTCAATACTTTCAACCTCCAGCTCTGGTTAATTGTGTCAACAGCAGATGAAGAAATAACCATGCAGGTCTCTGCTATAGTCCCCCACCTGTTTTATCAGTAAGTCAAATTAAGCAGTCATTCATTTAAAAATCCTTATTACAGGAATTACTAAGCTGAGATTTTAAAAGGGTGTGTACCAAAGCTGAAAAGGACATGTCACCGAGAATATATACAGCCTTGTCAGAAAAATGACTCAAAAGAAATGAGGTTGTAAAAATGTTAAGAATAGAAAAATGAGTACTTTAAATATATCATGTTCAGAGTAAAAAATTCTCTCCATATATTTGTGAGGAAATGGGATTTCCAGGATTCCAGTGTTGATTTTGCTTTTTCCCTGGGGGAGGATGGGGTTTTGCTGACTCTAGGTTTTGTTCAAGATTGAGTTAGAGGCACCTGGAGATCTGGGGTGCATGGTGCACCTGTTCCAGCTCTGTGGGGCACCTTTGCCTCAGCTGTGTTTCTGTAACCTTTGCTCAATAAATTTAAGACCTAATCTAAATTTAAAGGGTGTAAGCATGTGGTTTTTCCCTACTAGTTTATTGGCTACAAAGCAGCAATAATCACAATTATTAAAAAAAAAAAAAGAGAGACACACACACATAGAAGAAAATACCAGAAGGATATATATCCAAATGTTAACTAAGGATATTTTTGGATGGTAGAATTATAAGGATTAATTTTTTTAACTTTTCTTAATTTTTAAATCGTTCATTTTTTTCACCAATAGAACGTATGTTACTTTTTCAAGTCTATGTGATTGTGGAATATGATTCTGCTAATGTATTATTGAATTTAATTTGCTGGTGTTTTCTGGGGGGACTCTGGGGAAGTCTATATTCACAGGTAAACTTGATATTTATATGCATATATTTTACAATTTGGGGGAGATTTTTGGCAGGTTTTCTGTAATGTTGGTTTTAGCTTAAAAGAATAAATTGGTTAGTGTTTTTACCTGTTTATAGTGTCCTGGAAAATTTTAAATAGTATGAGAATTATCTGTTCCTTGGAAGTTTAAAAGAACTTACGGCTAGTAAAACCATCAAATCCTAGCCTCTTAGAAAGGTAATTGTTTAATTTCTTTTACAATTTATTTGTTGGTCATCATCCATTTATTCTTTTGTCAGTTTTGTTAATTTATATTTTTTCCCCAAAAAACCTTACTATTTTTAAGTTTGTCACGAAATTTATAGATATTCTCTTAAAATAACAAACATTGTATCTACTTCATAACTGACCTCATTACAAATTTTGTTTTTCCTCTGTTTCTACATTATATTTGCCAAACGTTTCCATTTTATTTTCAAAGAAATAGCTTTTGAGCTATACACAGCAATAATTCTAGTGTTTTCTGGCATTGCTTCTACATTTTAAAGGTTTATTTTATAATACTTTTATAAACTTCTTGAGTTGAAGGCTTATTTCAGTTATTTTTATTTTTTCTTAATAAGAGAAGCATTTGGGACTATCATTTTGCCTCTGACTATACCTATGGTTGCAGGCGATCATCCCTGTCATTACGATCTGTTTTTGTTTTCCTTACTTTCTAAATAGATGGATGCAGTAGTTTTAAAATCCTACTTTGATCAAATAGTTATTTAGAAGACTGCTTTTCAATAGAAGATGACATTTAAGAGGGATAAGCATTACACTTAGGTCCCAAACCAAACAGGATGGGGATTTAGCTTAGTGCACGTGGAATCCCCAGGTGGCCCCTGAAGCAGGAATCTTAGAGCTGTTGTTACAGGGTCTGGAAAAAGGGAGGGGAGGGGCAGGTAGCACAGTTTATTTACTTTGAAGCAGAAGTGGGATGGGATGGGGGAATGGCCTGGGGAAGGGATTAGGCCATAAAGAAGCCTTACACAGCACTGTGCACACCCCAAGGGGACCCCAGCCTTCTGCAGGCCTTAAGGAAGGATAAAAGTCAACAGAGCCTGGCACATTCGGCAGGAGAGAAGTTCAGTAATATAGGAGGTCTGCAAACTTAGACATAAATTATGCCTCATATTTCACTGCTGATGTTATTGTAGCATCTGGAATTCTGTCTGTTACAAACCAAGGAATCCAGAGCTCCTCCCTCACCAGACAATTAGGCCATTTATACAACCCTGTCAGAGAATGAGGAACTAACGACTGACTTCTCATTTAAGAAAAGCTTAAGGGACATAAGGCGTGGTGCTTAATTTCAGATACAACAGCAGAGATGTCACCTTGTGGCACCCTTGTCATGTCCTGGGTTTCTGTATTTTATGACATCAAATGCCAAACCACTAAACTAGCTGATGGTCACTCTCTTGCTTAGAGGGGGGTGCCACGGCTTGGGAAATCTGACTACTGACATTTGCTAAGGAATACCCATTCTTTTGCCCTGAGGTCAGCGCTGCTTTTCTTTTTTAGGATAGGCGAAGAATGTTCTCTTCTACAGGGATCAACATAAAAAAGCTATTGCGTATAGTTCAGGGCCACATTTGGGACAGAGTTTTACTTTTAGCTGAAAAAGACTTACATGTAGTCCCCCAAAAGAGAAAGACATTTTGTTAATAAAGGAAAAAATACAAGAATGTACAAGTATTCATTGATTCCCCCAAATTCCAGGGCTTGTTGAAAGTCTTTCTGTTTTTAACGTAGTATTTTATTTAAAAAAATTTAATAATAAAGGCCCGTGAGAGAACAGTCACCTCGCAGCTATCATCTCTGAACTGAACACTTAAGTAAGGTGGGGAACTCTGGTCCCTCCTCCAGATGGGAGTGTTCCCGGGGGTCTGTAACTATCACTGGGAAGCAGAGAAATGGCTCCTTATCTAGTTTGTGGCAAAGGATGTAATTCAATCTGAAGTCCTGATGGGTGAGGGCCCTGAAGGATGTCAGGCTTGTCCCCCTGTAGAATGCTTCTCTGAAGTGCTGAGTTGGTTAGGCCTGGCCTTTTCAGCTAAGCAAGAACAGTTTGCAGCGGCACTTCCCTCCTGTCCTGGGCACTATCTGAGAGGCTATGCCAAGCAGCAGCTGCCTTCTGGTGATATACACTTGCCTCCCCTGCATTCAGGTGGGTGGTACCCCACGGTCTGTCATTAGTGACATTGAGTTCAAAAGCCCTTCTTGGCTCAGAAACTAGGGAATTCATATCCTGTCTTTACAACTGGAAGAAGAGCTGTGATGTGGCCTGGGCTCAACTGTCAGAAAGCTGAGAAGACCCTCTAGGACTCTCTCCCCTGGCAGAGAACTGAAAGCATGGACTGAAGTGACAGTCATCTGGTGGGTGCACGGGAGCCAGGGTGTGTGAATTGGGAGGCACCGGGGCTCTGCAGAGGTGGGCCAGCTGGCCGACGGGTGGGGCGCACTGTGCCAGGTGATGGGGGGCAGTGGGTGTTCATGCTTCAGCTGCCAACAGCGAGCTAGCTGCTCCACCATCTCAGCCGTGTTTCATCTCATCTGATCACAAGACAAATGCAGCCCTCTGGCTTCCTCCTTGTTTGCCCCTGACCTTGCAGCTACTGGGTGTGGGCAGGGAATCTCCCTACTTGACTGTTTCTCAGCCATATGGTCTACAAAGAAATGCTGAGAAATTCTGGGCCATAATAATACACTTCTGCGCTGAGCTTCTTTCTAACCCTGTCGTCTGGGGTTAGATCCCTGGGGAGTGATTTCAGGGGTGAAATCATACTGGGGACATCTGTAAGACTTGCTGTACCCTGGTATGGCATGATGGTCCTGGAAGAAGGAGCTTCTACTCTGAGGATCATGTTCGCTATCTCCAGCAATGGGAGCATTAACCCACTTAAAGCAATAGCCCCATTAGAGATCCAGATATCCATATGCTTATTTATATAGGTCTTAAATTTATTTATATATATATTTGCAGTCCAAAGAGGTCTTTTGACAGTGCAATTCCTAAATTACTGTTCTCATGGAAATACTCTAATTCATGCAGCAATAAAAATTTACCTTGAGCTCTTTGACTACTTTTTTGACTACTCGGCTTCACTGAGATATAATTTACATACCACCAATTTACCTGTTTAAAGAATGTAATTCAATGCTTTTTAGAATATCCATGAGGTTGTGTAACCATCACCATAATTTAAATTTAGAATATTTTTGTCTCCCTTAAAAGAAGTCAATCACCATTCTCACTCCAAGTTCCCCTTGCCCCAGGCTTAAGCAACCACTAATCTACTCTCTGTAGCTATAGCTTTTCCTTAGTCTGGACGTTTCATATAAATGGAATCATAAAGTACATGGTCTTTTGTGACTGGCTTCTTTGACTAAGCATTGTATTTTCAAGGGTCATCTATACTGTAAACATGTATCATGCTTCATTTCTTTTGTGGCTGAATAACATTCCATTGTATAGATGTATCACATTTTGTTTACCCATCCATCACTTGACAGGTATTGGATTTTTTCCATTTTCAGGTTATTAAGGATGATGCTGTGATGGACATTCGTGCACAAGTTTTCGGTGACTATATGTTTTCCTTTCTCTTGGGTATGAGAACCTCTAAAATAGGAATTGCTGGGTCCTGTGGCAACTCTATATTTAATATTTTGAGGAAATGCAAGACTATTTTCCAAAGCAGCTGCACCACTCTGCATTCCCAACAGAGAGTATAAGGGTTCTAATTTCTCCACATATTTGTTAATACTTATTGTTGTCCATTGTTTTTTATTCTATGCCTCATACTGGGTGTGAAGTGGTATCTCTGCGATTTTTCTTTAAAATTAAAAACAATTGTAAGAGATGGGGTCTCTGTTTCCCAGGCTGGAGCACAGTAGCATGATCATAGATCACTGCAGCCTCAAACTCCTGGGCTCAAGTGATCCTCCTGCCTCAGCCTCCTGAGTAGCAGAGACTACAAGTATGTACCACAGTGCCTGGCTAATTTTTTCTTATTTTTTTGTAGATGAGAACTTTCTATGTTGTCCAGGCTGGTTTCATAATTCCTGGCCTCAGGAGATCCCTCTGCCTTAGCCTCTTATCTCATTGTGGCTTTAATTTGCATTTCCCTAATCATTTTTCATGTGCTTATTAGCCATTTGAACATCTTTTTTGGAGAATGTCTATTTAAATTCTTTGGCTTTTAAAAACTTTTATTATTGAGTTGTAGTAACTCTTTATATATTCTGGATATAAGTCCCTTATCAGATATATAATTTGGAAATTCTTTCTCTCTTTTCACTTTCTTGATAGTATTATTTGTAGCACAAACATTTTTCATTTTGATGTAGTCAAATTATTCTATTTCTTCTTTTGTCACTTGTCCTTCCTTGACTCCTTTTGATAGTAATGGATGCTTACATTTATATGGTTTAAAAAATTTTTTTCATTTCTTTTTTTTCTTTGAGACAGAGTCTGGGTAGGGTGCCGTGGTGTCACAGCTTACAGCAATCTCAAACTCCTGGGCCCAAAGATCCTCTTGCATCAGCCTCCAAGTAGCTAGGACTATAGGCACCTAGCATAACACCTGACTAGTTTTTCTATTTTTAGTCAAGATGGGGTCACACTCTTGCTCAGGCTGGTCTCCAACTCCAAGCTCAAGCAATCTACCTGCCTCCGCCTCCTAGAGTGCTAGGATTACAGGTGTGAGCCACTGCACCTGACCTGGAATTTTTTCAAAGCTTCTTCCTTTCCTCTGAGCCTCACAATAACTCTTAAGAAATAGGAAGTCAGATATAGTTATGTATACCATAGGAAGGAAAAGCAGAGAGATTCAATGACCAACCTTAGGATGCATACCAAGTCAGTGTAAGAGAGAGCCTGGAAACCCAGATACTGGGCTCCAAATTCAACCCTGTGTTCTCTGAGGAGTGAAAATTTCCCAGCGAGTAGGGGTAAATTATCAGCCTTTCTGGTCCTAATCAGGCACATTCAGATAATTCTGCCACATGAGGCAGGATGTTGTATAGGCTTTAGAATCAGACAGTCCCAGAGGGACACTTGACCTCCTCTGTTTGCTGGCTATATGACCTTGGAGAAGTTATATAATGTCTCTGAGCCTTAGCTATCCCACTGGTATTACAGGGGTGATAACAGTGTCAACCTCATAGAGTTACTCTGTGGATTAAATGAGAAAATGCTCTTAACATTCTTAGCATAGGAGCTAGCATATAGCAAGTGCTCCACAGTTACTATTCTTCTTTAATTTTTAGTAACCGTAATGTTTCTTCCAACATGACAGCCTAACCAAGTAGAAATTACTCCAGTTTACCTGTATTCTTAACTCACACTGCCCATTTGGTCATTTGATAGAACCATAAAATGTTTGCTCAGGAAGGGTCCAACTCCACAGAAAAGGGATATGGTATGGTGTGTCCAAGGGAATGAACTTTCCAATGCCACCTCTCAGAAGTTTCCTCTTTTATTTACATAAACTAGGCTGCCTTAGTGCAAAGCCATAGATAGCTTTGACCTTGAGCAAGGTCAAAGTAAGTTCCCAGGAGAGACTACAAGGACCCAGAGAGATGTCAGTGCCTGGATCCTAGACTGGAATCGTGTGTGGCTTCTGAAAACCCTCTTTCTAACCCAATCCCTGTCTGAACAAACCAATTCCTTTTCTGTTCCGTGTTTAAAGCAAATAAAATGAGCTTCTGAATGTCAGCAGCATGTGGTGTTGAATTTGCATCTCACCAAGGAATACAAGAGTTAAGAATGGTGAGTGAAAAAGATTTTTATGGAAACCAAATTACAGCATCTGAGACACAGACTTATGGCCATATCAGCTCAAGCGGTGACCTTGTTAGCTGTCATAAACCAAACTGAGTTTGTTCCTTGGATAAGGACTCTCAGGGCAAACATGTAAAATATTATTCAGATGTTTCTGGAGAGAGTTGTATTCATAAGGGCCTTTTCAAAGTGCAGCTGATTGCCTGTGTCTGGTGACAAGGAACAGAAACCACAACTAAAATAAGTGACAACACAATAAGAAAACGCATGTCTCACAATCAGAGGCCCCAAGGAGGGGCATTTCTAGTACTGGTTAATTCTGAGATGCAGTGGCCTCACCAAGGACGCAGGCCTCTTTCCCTCTCTCCTTAGTGCCATCCTCAGCTTGTCTTTGGATGACTCTCCTCACTGCCTAAGAAGACTACTACGGTCACCATTCACAGATGACAATGGCCAGAAGAACAGACATCAGTAATTTCCGTTAGGCAGATCACCTCTCATGTCTCACTAGCTTGAATTTCATCACATGCTCGTGACTAAGCCAGTTCCGCAGCACAGGTACTAAGACAACCAGCACAGGCTTAGCCCAAGTACAGTCACCCCTTAGGGCTATAAAGTGACCACCCTCCCCTGCAGGTCTGGGCCACTTAATGTCCCCAGAACCGGATAGGGGTTGTCTGCGCAAGGAGCTGATGTGTGGCTATTGGACAACAATTAATGCTTTCCTCATGCACAACGTCTGCCCCATGAATGAGGTCCTAGATATATGAGAGGAACCAAATGGGCAAGATTTCTGCTATGTGACCGCCAGGGTTCGCCCGGGAGGTCATCCCAGCTAATACACAAGGAGACAGCCGTCAGCCACGGAACCTGCACCCCTGGGTTCCAGCCACAGCTGTGCTAATAATGTCCCTGTGGGGCCTCAACGTCCTCATTCTATCAGGGGATGGGCTTGAACTAGATGATTTCTAAGGCTCCTCTCATTTCTAATATCCTTTGATAAATGTATAGTTAATTTAAAAAAAACCCACGATGACCCTTTTATTTACCTATTTCCACAGATGCATAACACCAGAATTTCCAATGAGAAGTATGTCAGTTTTCTTTTTAACTCCTTTCCTTTTTCCTGTGAACAGGGAGACGAAGAAAAAACCCAGAGAACACTGGAGCCGGAGTCACCAATGATTCACTACTATTACACGTCGTCTTTAGTGGACTGTAACGTGCTGACTGGTGCTTTCTTCCTAAATGTGCATGTGGGATTACTGTGTGACAGTTGAGCATATGCCAAATTCCTGGCTTTGCTACCTCTAGTTAGATAATCACAGACGCCCCTCGCTAACAGTCTGCTATGCCAGGGGCTGTGTTGCGGGTGGAAACCTCTCATCTGGCTGTGTGTAAAGTGACCTCCAGGGATGTTCCTGCAGCCAGTTCCACCCAGAGCATCTTTGATTTCAGTTTTAGGACAATGCAGATTTTTCTGCCGTTGACAATGTTTGGTGCTCCTTGCCTTGTACTGTTGCTTTGCACTCACCACCTGCCTGGCACTGGTCTGAGTGTGGCAGAGGCAAGAAGCACAAGGCCAAGCCATGCCCTGGAGGTCGGACTGCCTAGTACGTCAGGAGAAGACAGTGTACGGCATGTGCTGAAGGCAGTCATAAAATTCTTAGACCTGGGAGTTTAGACAGTGGGGAAGAACAAGGACCAGAATTTTCAGGAAGGGGGTCTCTGCAGTAAGTGGGACCTGTGTAGCCAGAACACTGACTAGGACTTAGCTAGGAAAACAGAGAAGGGTGGAATGACAGGAGGCTGGGATTCACAGGGGACGGGGTGTGTGTGGGGAGCTGAAACAGACACAGGCCAGCCATGGAACCATTTATCCTCCATTTGATTTTATAGCGTGCAGTGCCAAGTAGCCCTTCTATTTAGATAGATGGGTGATTAATGATGAAGAAAGCTGGAAAAAAAAAGACTGGTCTCCTATATCAGGCGTGAAGCTGAAATTCCGTAAGCAAATCCATGTAATTTAAGTCAGACTAGGATGCTCTGAGAAATCTGCAGGGGTCTCCATCTCATTTGGGTACAGTCACTGACCACAAGTCCAGGGTGGTGGGGTCACCTCCAACTACTGCGGCTCGTTCTGTGTACACAGAGGACTCCTGATTGAGAAAGGCACCCACTCAGATGCGGAGAATGAGCCCGTCCTGTGCAGAGGGCATCGCCACAGAGACATTTTATTCAAGGGAAGTGGTGATAAAGCCAGGCCTTTGTTTCTTTAAGCTTTGCTGAAAATAGAAAGATGGTTTTATGAGCAGGCTGAGCAAAGAGGGAGAGAGCAGGAGAGGAGGCGGCAAGAAAAAGAAGAGGGAATGAAATAAACTAGAATGTGGTCAATATAATTTTATTTGCTTTATTATTCCTGAGTATGGTGCCAATAAGTCTGGTTCTGTGACTCCCCGCTCCACCATCACAGAGAGTGTGAGCAGTGCTACTCCCAGAAGTGAGCTGCCCATGAACAGGAAAAGCTTCACTGCGTCGTAGAACAGGTCAATAAAACTCCCCACCCAGCCCACCCTTCTGCGAGGGAGCCCTGCTGGCGGGGTCTGCATGGTCTTGTGCATGAGGGCTGGGGTGTGAGCCAGGCCCGCAGGGCTGCACCTCCCTCTTCTTACATGGCTCACACACCGCAGGGTCAGCGAATGCAGATCAGCCCGACTGGGCACTGGGCAAAGGCAGGACGACGCAGATGTGCACAGAGACAGTCCTGCTGACTGGCGGCTGCAAGGGGAAGCTTTGATTCAGGGCTTTGATGAGAATTACTGTACTTCAAACAAAGGTGCTCTCACTTTTTTCCAAGGGAGAAAAGATGAGTTAGAAAGTTCTCAGGAGATTTTTGGTGGCCAGGGGGAGAGTGGACAGGCGGAAGGTATTTAACAGGACTTCTGAGCACACTTGGCAGGATGTGCCTCAGTCAACTCCAAGGAGCAAAACGCATTTGGGAACTCGGAGTGTCACACAGAGATGGATTTTAAAGAAACATTCAGTTTTCTCTTTCCTGTGGACCTCTGTTATTTTTTTCTTTTAAACCTTAAAAGATGGGCCTTTCTCAATGTCAAATAAAAGCAGTGAGCATCTTTCCCATTCCTGGAGCCGAGACCTACCACATTATTTGCAGGGCCCAGTGCAAAATGCAAATGTGAACCCCTTGTTCGAGTTAAGACCAAAGTGCTGCTCTAGGAACTAAAATGTAAAGGCTCTTCCTTTCTTCCATGGTCTCTCAATTGGTCATGGTGTTTTTATTTGCTATTTAATGTCATGCTCTCTGAGCACTGGGATATACTTGGGGCAAATGTGGTTCCTTACACGTACCTGGGGGGCCTTGTCCCATAACTTGGTGCATCCAGGGGGCCCACGAGCTGCTGAGTTCCTCTCCTGCCAGCTCAGGATGGACATGCTGGCTGGGCTTAGTGAGGCTGAACCAGGCATCTCTGTGACCCAGGGGCCCAACGTGGGAGAAAAGGTAATCCCTGTGAGAAGTGCAACCTTCCAGTTGGGACGTGCCTGGATTGGGTGGGGTGGAGGAGAAGCTCACCCCCACCTCACTGCCCCCTGGACGTGTCACTGTACTGCCAGCCTGGACCAACACCACTGCTATCCCCTGTGCTGGCAGCCCCTGGCACACGCCCACATCCCAACAGGGGTACAGATGGCAGCAGTCACTGTGCAGGGTAGGGACGGGAAGGCTGGGTGGGGCCGGGGCACCAGGCAGGGGAGCTGGCAGCTGAGGGCCCATCCCTGGGAGGCAGGACCCCTCCTGAGGCAGATTTCAAGCCCTGGCACATGCTCCACTGTCCCACTGGAGTTCACTTACAAAACACGGATTCAAAGACAAAATTATTAAGAATTTCAAGGTGGTGACTACAGAGCATTAGACTAAGGGAGGGGCCCTCTGACACTGCACTGGTCACTTGTCCTGCCTGCAGCTGCAGGACCTTTGTTCTCCTCTAAGAGAAACTGTGATGCTGCTGTCCCCCTGCTTCCTGGGACTGTCACCTCCTGAGGGGTCCAGCTCCTGTCCCTCACCCCCCATGGGCTTGAGTTGCCTGAGTTGCTCACTAGTATGAAGGTGGAAGAAAATTTCCTAGACAATCAGTTACCTCTAGGTAACTAAGGTGGTGACAGTTTGGGAAGCTCACAGGCGGCTTTGTGGAGACAGGATTTTAAATAAGCTAGAGTCCCATGTAATTAAAATAATTCCAAATTAAAATTATCACTTCAGTAATTGCCTTTATGGTATAATATTTACTACCATTGCCATTGTGTGACTTATCTCACTAATTACTGTTGGAAAAAAGCCAATGAATAATTAATAGAACGCAATAACCAGGGGAGTTAATAGTGCTTAAGAAACAAAGCTTGAAAGAAAGTGTCACCCACACTCAATCCCATTAATGAGCACCGCACAGCCTGCCAGCCACGTGCCAGGAGGTGAGGCCCTCGCCCTCTCATCTGCTATTATTAGAGGTCAACAGAAAATTTTCTTTAGCCTCCTCACAGATGCAGAGAATTCTCCTCAGTGGCAGCAAGAAAAAGCTTCCATTTTATCAAAACAGATAGTCCTTGGCACAAGTAACTCAGAAAAAATACGAATTAGTAGTAGCACCAAAAGGTCGGCACAGCGCGGGGGCAGCAGCCCATGCTTCATGGAAAGTGAGAAGTCTGACATTTTCCATCAGGGGAGGAGAGGAAGCTGGAGGATGCCTCCCATCAGCCAATGGCTCTGCCCCTGCCCGACTTCCAGACAGGCCCGGTACCTGTAGCGAGTGTTACACACACACGCAAAGATGCGCAAGAGGAATGGCTGTGGCTGCTTCTGCTGGCAGTGAGATGTTTATTCCACTCTTTGAAAAGAGAGAAAATTAGTTTTCAAGGAAGCGCTTCTTGAACGGTGAGAGAGAATTTTGATTTAAGTTGCAGCCATTGTTTAGTATATAGATGACTCTTCAAGATCTTGACATTTTCTTCTGTAATTTACAACAAAGATCAAATGCTTTTACAGAATATTTTTTTTTCTTCATGTTCTTTCAATCAAAATATCGTAGGGTTGCCAGATAAAATACATGGCACCCAGTGAAATGTGAATTTCAGATAAATAATGAATAATATACAATACTATGGAAAAACTTAAACTATAGAATTATTCCTTGCTCCTGGATTTTTATTTGTGAAATCTGATAACCTTAGGTCTGTGATCCTTCTTATTTATCCAGTATAAAGAAATATGGTGCCAAGAACAAAGGAGGCCCCTGGAGTACTGGTGGGTGGATTACTTAAGAAGAAAGATATTCAAAACAGTATCACCATTAAATATTGTGTAGGAGATTTTCTGCTTGGACAGTTTGCAAAGTTATCTTCTGGATTCTATTGACAGGATTCCAGGTAGAATGACAAGTGAGAGGATTAATTACAATTAATCACAGATTGGGGAGTTTGGGGACCTGGGAACTCCTGTTTCAGGGTGCCGAAGTTGTGCTTTAAAAGCAATATGACTACAAAAGACATTGTGATGGAGGACTAGTCAGAAGATAAAAATAAGTGGCGATAAAATGTCACAGGAGTCTATTTCTGAGTCACAAAGTTCAGGGCTAAACTATTTTCCTTTTAGAGCTTCTCCATAAGTTCAATGGGATGAAAGACAAGCCTTGCGTAACCATGTTTCCAATGAAATAAAACCTATTTACATTTTGGTGACTGAACACCCTTCAGTTAATTTAGAATTCTACAGTGGCCATATGAAGAGGCTAGAATTCTGTAAGAAGAAATACATCGATTAATTCCAGTCCTAGGATAGAAAATGCAGTTTAGTGAAGGGTCTTGAGCATCCAAACTAGCTGAGTTCCACCCATCTCTAGTTGCATTCTGCTGTGTTTGGACACTACAACCTTGGATGATGCTATTTCAATCACAGAACATGCGTAGTAATAATGTTGGAATTTAATAAAGGCAAGCTCTCTTTGGGGGTGTGTCACTAAAAGAAAGCAGCTCTCTATGGGGGTGTGTCACTAAAAGAAAGCAGTATCTGTAAACCTAAAATCCACTTCCAAAGCTTGTATTTGTTATTGTTACTAGTTTTATTCCTGTACTACACGAAAGGTGTAACAAAATTCCTTTGGAGAGCAATCCTTCTTTAGATTATGCTATTTTGACCCTTCTATTATGCTGGCTACAGCTTGTCTATTTTAGAATAGGTAGGTAGGATGGTATCTCAGCTTAGGCTGTCTGTAACAAAATAACACGCCCCGGGCCGCTTTAACAACACACATTTATTTCTCAAAGTTCTAAAAGGTGGAAGTCCGAGATCAAGGTGCCAACAGATCTGGCACCTTCTTGGTGAGGCCCTTCTTTCTTGTATGATGATGGCCATCTTTGGTGGTGCCCGTAGCTCAGTGGTTACGGTGCTGACCACATACCCCGAGGTTGGCGGGTTTGACCTGGCTCAGGCCATCTAAAGAAACAAAACAAAACAATGACAACAGCAACAAAAAAATAGCTGGGCATAGTGGCTGGTGCCTGTAGTCCCAGCTATTTGGCGGGCTGAGGACATAATCTATTCTGTTCTAATAGATTAAGCATAAGAGTTTGAGGTTGCTGTGAGCTGTGATGCCACGACACTCACTCTACCCACGGCAACAGCTTGAGACTCTGTCTCAAAAAAAAAAAAAAAAAGATGGCTATCTTCTCAATCTTTTCTTTGTGTGTGCTCAGAGACAGCATGGGTGGTCTGGTCTCTCTTACTCTTCTTAATGCTAATCCCATTATGGGAGTTCTACCCTCATGACCTCACCTGAACCTAATCATGTCCTAAAGGCTCCACTTCCTAATACAACCAAATTGGGTATTAGGGCTTTAATGTGTGACTTTCGAGGACAGAAACATTCAGTTCTAAATAGATGCTGATATAGATAAAGCTGATAATATTTACTCAAGTTCACTACAGACCCTCTTTTGAGGGAAGCTCCTTGGGACAAGTGCCCCAACACCTCAGAAATGCTTCCACCATGGAGCAGAAAGCTCACAAAGATGTATGTTTCTTTTAGGAGCTCTGCCTCTACCAGGGTTTCAGCATTCAAACATCCAGCAGATGGCATTCATTAGAAAGCTCAGTGCAGGAGTAACGATAACCTTGACATGGATGAACCTTGAGATAGTATACTGAATGAAATAAGACAGTCACCAAAGGACAGATACTACACGATTCTGCTCATATGAGGTAAGAAGATGTGCAGATGACACTGGACGCGTGAAACCTGCAGAGGGGAAGGCTGACACAGAAGGCTTACTTCTCAAAGTGATGGCAATGGTGTTCAAAAACATGATCAGCCTACAATTGCTATTGAACCTCAGAAATGAAGAGAACAGGGCACAGTCTTTACCGTTCCCTCCAGAAGTTCACCATAATAATAGAGGGGATGGGCCAGAGTGGGAACAATTATGGTTGTGGGGAGAATCCAGGAGGGTGCTTTTGTGGAGTTGGGGTATAGCAAATGGGGGGAGGAAAAAGAGGCTGAGTGTGTCCTGAGCTGCTCACCTCATGGAGGTGTTGACTTTGTAGAGAACATGGGGTTTCAACAGGGACAGTGGCGCTGAGATGGATGAAGGCATTTCAGGAGACAGCAACTACAGGTGAGCCTTGAAGACAGGAAGTGCTGCGGGCTGCTGCGGGAAGCCAGCTGGTCAGGACCTGGGAGGGGCTCTAGGAAGGCCCTCCCAGCTCCTGGAAACATCTGTATATGTGATCCTCCTCCTTGGCCTCAAAGTCCCAAGACCAGCGTTCCAGAAACTACAGTGAGCATTTCCTTCCCAAAGAACCCCAGGTCCCGAAAGGATTAGGCTGGATTTTTCTTCACCAGTGCCTGATTCTTGTGTCAAATGATATCTATCTTGACACCCAACCCAAATAATGTCCTTTAAAGGTGTTCCCCTCTGCCTGCTAAGAAGTTAATGTAAAATACACACAACATAAAATTTACCATCTTTACCATTTTTTAGTGTATAGTTCAGTAGTGTTAAGTATATGTTCACATTGTGGTACAACCATCCCCACTATCTATCTCCAGAACCCTTGTCATCTTCCCCAAACTGAAACTCTACATCTGTTTCTGTTTTTTTTTGGAGACAGAGTCTCACTATGTTGCCCTTGGTAGAGTGCTGTGATATCACAGCTCACAGCAACCTCAAACTCTTGGGCTTAAGTGATTCTCTTGCCTCAGCCTCCCAAGTAGCTGGGACTATAGGCACCCATTACAACACTTGGCTACTTTTTTTTTTTGTTGTTGCAGTTGTTATTGTTGTTTTGCATGCCTGGGCCAGATTCAAACCCACTGCCCTGGTGAATGTGGCCGGCAGCCTAGCTGCTAAGCAACAGGCACTGAGCCTGAAACTCCACACCTGTTAAACAGCAGCTCCCCGTTTTCCCCCATCCCAAGCCCTGGCAACCACCATTCTCCTTCCTGTCCTTGTGAACTGGATGGCTCTAGAGACCTCCAAAGTAGGAGGATTGCATAGTATTTGTTCTTTTGTGATCATCTTATTTCATTTAGTATAATGTTCTCAAGGTTCAGCCATGTTGTAGAATGTGTCAGATTTTCCTTCCTTTTTAAGGCTGAATATAGCCTACTTTATATATACAGGGTGTCCACAAAGTTTGTGTGCAATTTAGGGAAAACTTTAAATTGCACACAATTGCAATTTAATTGCACTATATCTATATATAGTGTCCATAAAAATATTTATATATATAACACACATATATGTATATATTGCTTATCCACTGTCTATGGGCACTAGGATTGCTTTTACCTTTAGCAATTGCTTTACCTTTTACCTTTATTGTGAATAATGTTAGTATAAACATGGGTGTCAAAATATCTGTTCATGTCTCTGCTTTCAATTCTTCTGGGTATATGTCCCTTAGTGAAATTGCTAGAGCATATGATAATTTTAGTTTTATGTTTTAGAGGGCCTGCCATACTGTTTTCCATAGCAGCTATACCATTTTATATTCCTACCAACAATGCATAAAGGTTCCAATTTATCCATAACCTCACCAAAATATTTTATTTATTCTTTTTTTATTTTATTTTTTATTTTATTTATTCTTGAAAGGCAGCCATCCCAATGGGTGTGATATCTCATTGTGGTTTAAACCAGGACATCTTTAAGAGTGAAGGAAGCACTACCCATAATTACACTGGGCAGTGGGCATAAATTGGGGCCCATGGTGATTGACTGTAGCTATACACAGCCTGGGGAATGGTGTGAATGCTGCTATTGTGGCCTTCTCAGACCTACTGGGGGTCAGAACAGAAGCCCAGAACTCCTAAACTCCTACTGGGGGTGAGTACAGAAGCCCAGAGCTCCAGGCTTTGTTGGAGAGCAGCATGGTAGTCTCCTGAGGGGCCCAGCTCCCGCCTCTCATCCACCAACTCGCTATGTGCTTCAATTCCTGGAGCTGTACACTAATGTAGCAGTAGAGGAAAGTTTCCCAGAATATCCCCAGGTAACCAAGGTGGAGACAATTTGGAAGGCTCACAGAGGCTCTGTGGAGGCAGGATTTTAAATAAATTGGAGTCCCATATAATTAAAATAATTTTGAATGAATTACTTCTATGTTTTAATGTTTACTACCACTGCCACTGTGTACCTTATCACACTGTCACTGTTAGAGAAGTCACCAGCCACCATGAGGTTGGAGGTAAAGAGATAAGAGTAAAGGAGGAAATGGGCTGTCTAACTTTATCCTTTTATCACTCATCAAGGCTAACAGCTCTTCGGGTTGCTTTGTTTTCAGTAGAAACTGTACCACTAAGAAAAGTGTACTGTTTTCCCAAAGATAATCTGCTAAGGTCATGACAGCAATGCTGAGAGGTAGAGAAAGGTGGATGTTACTCTCTCACTTGACAGATGAGCAAAAGGACCCAGAGAAATAAAATCAGTTAGCACCCAGAGAGGTGCATTCAGCACCACACTAGGTGAGGAGACTGGACAGGTACAAGGTGGAGCTTGATGTCCACAGGAAGGCGGGCAGTGAAGCAGGTGGCACGACAGTGGTGGGGAACAGAAAACTGTTCCAGGGAAAAGAAATAGCATGTGTGGTGTGGTTTGGATGTGGGTCTTCTGCTCACAACAAAACTCGTGTTGAAGTCTGATCCCCTACATGGCAGTGTTGGGCCCCCTGGAGGTGTGTGGGTCGTGAAGGACCCCTTGAGAGAGGCCTGGTGCTGCTCTCCCAGAAGAGAGCGAGTTGTCATCCTGGTGACGTGGGGCTAGTCTTTGTGAGGATGAGTTAGTTCCTAGAGAGTGGGTTATCACAAAGCTAATTCCCTCCTCCAGGTCCCTCTTCCCATGTTCCCTTCTCTGCCACGTTCTGATGTGGCATAAAAGCCCTCACTGGAAGCCGAGTGGATGCCTGTGCCCTGCTTCCTGTACCAGCTGCTGAACTTTGAGCCAAAGAAACTTCTTCTCCTTATAAACCTCCCAGCCTCAGGTATTCCCTTATAGCAACACAAACAGACAAGATGATGTGCGTGCACAGGGTGTGGGAGAAGGGACACTTCGGTGCCTGGAGTCACCAAATGAGTCTGTGACAGATGTGGGACTTGGAGGGGACCCAGGAAGATGTGCTGGTTGGGCCCCTCCTATTATAGACACCCCCCCCCCTCCAGTACCCAGAGAGTCTACGTGGTCTCCATGGCCCTGGAGCATTGCTTCACTTACTAAGCAGGGAAGCTGAGACGACTGAGGGCCGCTGTCCAAATAAACAATACACTAATACGGGCAGCTTCATATTTTAAAGACCCCGTGGGATCCAGAATTGCTATAGAGACGGGTGCAAAATCTGGCCTCCATTTTCAAATGCTAGTGAATAGTTCTCCAGATAATTGGAATCAGAAAGGAGTTGGGGGCTTCGAGAGATATACATTTTGGGAAATACTGTTGGTTTGGCTTTCCTCTCATCATGTAAATTGTCTAAACACAACCATTGTACTTTTCAAGTTTTTTGTCATCTTCTATTTTAAGTGCAGAACACAGAAGGATGGCTGAAATTCCCAGATCTACTTCCTTGGAAAGAACAGCACTAGAGGAGGTTATGTTCTACCAAGCCAGCCCAGAGCAGACTACTCATGTGGGGCAGGAGAACAGAGCAGCCCAGGCCCTGTGTGCAGAATTCCAGCTTGTGCCAGGGCCAGCTGGATTTGTCCTATTTTAAGGGGATTCAGAAGGCTGGAGAAGGGCTGGGGCCCTCGGGTCCGCTAGGCCCTCCCTGTTGCCTGTAAGTCTGAGCACTGGCTGGCTCCACTCTGAGTGTGTGCATCAACTCTGGCAAGTGAGTCCAGCTCTCTGTGCATCAGTTTCTCCAATGACAACACCTGCCCTAGAGGGCTGTCTGGTGATGAAATGGATGATGACGGCACATCCCCAGCATAGGGCCCAGGGCAGTAGGCATGCTGTACCAGGAGGCCAGAAGGTCACCCATGCCAGGAAGACTACAAGTTTTTGTCAAAGAAGGACAGATTATCATCTGGCTTTGTGGTCATCTTCCAACAATTACAAAGATAATGCATATAGTTCTTTTAGAATTACAGTTATATAGCTCAGTGGCTGGGGTGATGACCCACAGAAAACCTGGACTTCCTTTACATACTCCCTTAACTAACACCTTAATATGCTGAGCTCACGTAGGGTCCACAGTGATTTATTTGAGACTGAGTCTTACGCTGTCACCCTGGATAGGGTGTTGTGGCGTCACAGCTCACAGCAACCTCTAACTCCCTAAACGATTCTCTTGCCTCAACCTCCCAGGTAGCTGAGACTACAGGTGCCCGCCACAGTGCCCAGCTATTTTTTTTTGTTGTTGTTGTTGCAATTGTCATTGTTGCTTTAGCTGGCCCAGGCCGCGTTCAAACCCACCAGCCTCGGTGTAAGCGGCCAGTGCCCTACCCACTGAGCCACGGGTGCCACTAGTGGTGGGGAACAGAAAACCTTGGCCCCTCCTAGCCTCAGGGTTAGGCAGGCTGAATAGGGGTTTCTGTCTCCACGGTAAGAAGAGGAACTGTGGGCCAGGTATAGTGGCTCATGCTTATAATCCTAGCACTTTGGGAGTCTGAGGTAGGTGGATTGCCTCAGCTCAGAAGTTCAAGACCAGCCTAAGCAAGAGCAAGATCTTATCTCTTAAAAAAAAGAAAACAGCTGGGTGTTGTGGTGGGTGCCTGTAGTCCCACCTACTTGGGAGGCGAAGGCAAGAGGATTGCTTGAACCCAAGAGTTTGAGGTTGCTGTAAGCTATGAAACCATGGCACTCTACTGAGGGTGACAAAGTGAGACTTTGTTTAAAAAAAAATAAATTAATAAAAAGGGAAGAGAAACCGTGGCCCAAGTGGCTCTCTGACTCACTGGCTGGGGACTGGGCCAACAAGGCCCCAGGGAGGCTGCGTGGGAAGCTGCCAGGGCTGCAGCCTTGGCCTGGGAGGGGCTTCATCGAGGCCTGGCCAGATGCACCAGACTGGGGCCAATGAGCCGGCCAACCTGGTCTGTGAAAAGGGGCCATGGATTTGCCCTTCACAAGCAGTCGGTTTGCTTCAGCATTTTAACAGAACCAAGCTGTAATTAATGAGCACTGCCACACTAAACACGGCCTCTGGGGATGAGAGGGACAGTGGGTGGGAGGCAGTATGAAAACTCAAATCTAAGGCTACGCACCATTACAGAAAGGAAGCAAGGCTGAGAAGTCTACGTGGAATTTGGTGGATCAAATGGTTGTCGCCAAATTCCAGGGATACAGATGGCCAGGGTTTGACGATGCCTAGCAAGGGCAGAGGCGGGTGCTGCATTCTGCAGCAGGGGGAGGACACAGTACAGCAGCTGGCCTGCCAGCCACAGGCCTGGGAGCCAGCACAGGGAAGGGAGTTGGACAGAATCAGAAAGGTCAGGCTGCTCCAGTTAACAAGGGGCATGTCAACCTTTCCACAGCAGCAGGGGAGTTTATCAGGCTCCAAGATGCAGTCATCAGAGCCTGGTCAACCCAGCACAGCCAACGCTGGCCCAGGGCTGCTTTTGAGGGCAGATCACAGGGAGACTTCCTGGGGAGTGGAGGAGAGGGCAGGCCCCAAGACTGGAGTCAGCAGCTGGAGGTGGGGCACACTCCTGCTGAGTCCCCATCTAGAGAGAAATGGCTTGGGTGGGACAATCCTGGGGCGGGAGTCAGGGATGAAGAACTGGGAGGGGGAGGGGGCTGCTAGTCTGAAGGGCTCCAAAAGTAAGAGCACTCCAGGGCTTTGGCTAGTTTTTTCCACTGAAAGGAGTTTAAAAGCAGATGTAACAGAATCAGTATCATAATGTGAACTCCCAAAAGTGGCTAACTAGTTTGGTTATAAACAAAACAAAACAAAGCAACCTCTCCCCCGCCCCCAGTCTATCTATTGTCTTTAAAACCATGCCCCCACCTACTGCCAATGCTTCTCCAGTGGGCCTCAGGTTACAGGTATGAGTGACACTTCTGAAGACAGTGACACAGAGTGCTCAGAAACACACACGTGCACTAAAAATGAGTCTTCCCCCCCATGTTAAATATGTTATTTATTGCCCTTAGATTTCTTTTAAGTTCAGTTTAATTCTCCCAGATCTGGATCTGTGAGCACTGCGACCACACATGCAGAATTAAAAGAGGGGAGGGACAACGAGGGTTTTATTTTTGCATGTCATCAGTTGAAGCATTCCAATAGAACTGACCACTAATTCACTCACCACCCACACATTCTCTGTGGGACAGCAGGCACTTAATTGAACCTAAGTAGTTATTCAAGAAGGAACAGGTGCACTTCTCCTTCAGAGATAAATATTTGTAAAAACAAGTAGGGTAGATAGCAGTGACAAATATTAAAAACTACGCTAATTATATAATAGTTTTTTTCTCCCTTAATTCCTGTTCTGAGAGGTCATGTGTCTTGGATACTTAACAAAATTTTTTTGGATGCAAATTTAAATAAAAACAAGAGAACCATATATGTTGGATACATGTGTACGTTGTCCTTGATCTAGAATGGACAGTGACACAGGCTTCAAAAAGGAGCACAACATGATATCAAAGACTTCGAGTAAAAAGAGTTCTGTAATGCAAGTATCTTACCTCTGGTAACTTCACGTGCTTGGTCTGAGAGGATGAGTTTTCAGAATAATGGGTCAGAACTGGTGAGGTAGAATATGGTTCTTTTTTTTTTTTTTGTTTTGTTGAGACAGAGCCTCAAGCTGTCACTCTGGATAGAGTGCTGTGCCATCACAGCTCACAGCAACCTCCAATTCCTGGGCTCAAGTGAGTCTCTTGCCTCCGCCTCCTAAGTAGCTGGGACTACGGGCGCCTGCCACAGCGCCTGGCCATTTTTTGGTTGCAGCCAGCATGGTTGTTTGGCAGGTCCAGGCTGGATTTGAACCCGCCAGCTCAGGTGTACGTGGCTGGCGCCTTAGCCCATTGAGCCACAGGCACCGAGCCGGTAGAATATGGTTCTAATTGTTTTGTCACTGCATCTAGGAAGAGACCAGTCCCCTCGGGCCTCTTTCCCATGTTTGTAGATGGTTGTGAGCGTGGTGAGCTCCAATAGTGCAGCTTAGTTTTGCTCCTCCTAGTCACGGACAGCTGGCTAACGAGAAGGGAAGGGCCCGGTGGGTTGGACTCTGCCCAGCTGGCCCCACCACAGAGGACTGGGGTAACTTGTGGGAGGTCTTCTCCACTAGCAGAGAAGGAAGGGAGGAGTGTCTGGGCTAGAAGTCTAATACCGCCAATCTGACAGAGAGAACATCTCCACCCACGAGAAAGAGGGCCATGCTGAAGAACCCGGAATATTAGCTTTTGCAGGGATGCCCATTCATTTTCCTCCATTTTTCCTCTTTTCCCCCCTAAGTTATGAGAGAATACTAATAACATACAATTGGCCATTTTAACCAACTTCATGTGTACTGTTCAGGGGCATTAAGTACATTCACATTGCTGTACAGCCAAGACATGATCATTCCTTTGTGAAGAGGTCAAAACTCTTCTAAATATGCCTCAGCTCAAGCCATGCCACCAGTTCCTGAGGTATGGGGCAACTGGGAGAATTATCTGAAAGGGTCAAAGCTGACTGTCACCCAGAGGACCCCCTGCTACAACCTCCTTCCAGACATCAGGCAGCAGGTCCCTATTAATCCTCAGACATCTTCCACCCACGAAACCATCTTAAAGGGCAATTAGTGGCTTTATACTACTTGTTATTTATTTACTCAAAAGACTTTATCTTCAGACTGCTCTCTTCTTTTGTGTAAAATACATGTTTGGGGCCTTTTAAAAAAGTGTATTATTTACCTGATAGAACTCAATAGTTTCTCTGGAGCCATTCGGTTTTATTGTGAAAATTAGTACTTAAGGGGGCTTTTTAAAAGCTGATTTTTAGACATGACAGCCTGTGTTTGCTCATGCTGTTAATGTGGTGGGTGGAGCTAAGGGCTCCAAAGGGCTGTCAGGGACCCTTACGCCGCCTCTCTGTTGGAGCAGCCAGGCTGAGGTCTTCACTTTTGTGACTGTAGATGCTTATCGCTGGGCCCCAGGAGAGGGTAGAGTGTGGTATTACCACTCTGTGGGCATTTCTGCCTCTTCACATGGCTCCCACACAGTTCTTTCCCAAGGTCTTCCATACTATCTGAGAATTACTGTTTGCTTTTGAAATAAGAATTATTTACTTTGAAATTATAAAAGGAGACCAATTCTTTGGTGAGCAGCTGGAAGGCTGTTAGGAAATGACCCAGGGCCCCTCTTCTCCCTGAGTGAAGTGGAAGATAATGTGGGAGAGAGTTTACAGCCTCCTCAGAGGCTTGTGTGAACCTTGCCTAGACTCTGGCTTGATTAGAAAATATGACAAAATAGGGATGGGATGAGTAACAGCAAGGGACATTTCTTGGGATTTGTTGATACTTGATTTTTATAATGTCAAGGCAAAAATATGCCCCCAATACAGTATTAGTTATTGTTTCACACATTAACCTATACTCTAATATTTTCCTCTCTTGGTTATTAAGCCTCTTGGCAGGACTTAAATCAAAGACCAGCTTGTGGTATCTTGGCCAGTGGCTGTTTTTTGGTGGTGTGAGGAAGTAAATACTTCATTGGGAGGGTAGGCTAAATGAAGCACCTTTTCTATTTAGCAACTCATTACATTTGTACATAAACTCAAGGAGGAGGGCTTATTACCATCCGGTTTATACAACTGAGAGCCTTCAGACTCAGGTGTGTAAGTGCTTTGTCCAGAGTAAATTCTGGCCCAAGTTCAAGGATTCAAAGTCCCATGCTTGCATCATGATGTCCTGTGACCAGAAGACAGATTAGGAGAAGCTGCACCAGGGCTTTGTTTTTGTGGTTTTTTTCCTTCTCTCCTTATCATGAGAACAGAGATGAGTGGCCTAATTTTTATTCTTGGTCTTTCTTTTTAAAAAAAAGGCATTTAGTGTTTTTATCCCATTGTGCTCTTGTGAAGATAGAAGACCTTCCATTTGATTCCACAATCTCATTACTAGTTATCTATCCAGAAGAGAAAAGAACATATTATCACAAGGACATTTGCACTGGAATGTACAGAGTAGCTCAATTCAGAATTGCAAAGATGTGGAAACAAATGAAGTGCCCATCAACCCACGAATGGATAAATAAACTGTGGGGCATGTATACCATGGAATACTATTCAACCATAATAAGATGGAGACTTTACTTCTTTTGTATTTACCTGGAAGAAGCTGGAGAACATCCTCCCAAGTATCACAAGAATGGAAAATCAAGCATCCCATGTACTCAATGCTATGTTGAAACTAGTAGATCAATAACTAGGCCATCAATAATAGGCCCACACAAGAGAAAAACACAACTGAATTCGAGAAAGTGGATGAGGATGGTAAGCTCCCGCCTATTGGGTACGATGTAGGGGCATATGGCACACACCCTGGGTGATGGACTCAATTGCAATTCAGACTTTACCTTATAGAAGTAAACAAAGCAACCTAATTGTATGCACCCTCATATGAATCTGAAATTTAAAACATAATAATAAAGAACAAAGGCACTTAGTAGTGGTGATGGAACCACTGTTTGGTATATAGTACCTAATATTACAGGTGTGGCCCCTGCTCTCCAGTCATTGTGGAGACCAGTCATAAATACACAAGCAGGAAAGCACAGTCACAGGCTGGGGCAGCAGTTCCTGGAGGTGCTGATGGCAGGAGCTGTGGATTAATGTTAGGGTTAGGGGTTAAGGTTAAGATTAGGATTAGGAATCCCTTAAGCCCAAGTTAGGAATGTGCCCTCCATGCTCATCTTCCTCTGTGAGTATTTCAACATTTTACCTGAGGCCCCTGTGACATTTATTTTTCATAACCTGATGAAAAACTTGAAAAATGAAAAATTTGATGTGAGGGTGTTACTGAAGTAGCTTAGAGCATTGGGCAAATCATTCTGTGGCATAACGGCTGTAAGACATGGGGTAAATTTTTGGATTCATTAGGGTTTTAGGGGGAGTAGTTTAGAACATGAAATGAACTGAAATGGAGTTTCACTGACAATATCATCTCTTTGAGGTGCTAATGGTGATTTCTTCCTTCCTCACTGAGAGATTTATTGTGAGGATGAAGTTAACGCATGTGAAATACTCATCAGGTGGCCTGCTCTCCTAATAAAATCTAAGACTATTTTGTGTATGTCAGCATTTTAACACACATTGTATTTAGGCATAATGTGGGAATATACCTACATTTTCTCCATCACACTGTAAACTCCTTGGTAATGAATTTTTGTGTCTTCTGTAGAGACCAGTACAATGCCTTACCCATTGTCAGGACTCAGTATTGTAAATGTTCACCAAATGAATAAAGGAGGGAAAAGAGAAACATGAATAATTGGTGGAGATAATACGTGTTAAGTATAAAACACAGACATGGCTTTTGTATACTTTGGCATTTTAGTATAAGTGGTGTTTATGCATATGTAGCTACAGATCTGTATCTATCTCAGGGGTTGCTGTGAGGATCATAAGATGAGACAGTAAATGTGACCAAGATTCTGCTGTGCCCTCAGCAGTTAGGGCACTTGCCATATGCACTTGGGTTGGCGGGTTTGAACCTGGCCTGAGCCTGCTAAACAACAATAACAACAACAATAACAATCACAACCACAACAAAATAGCTGGGTGTTGTGGCAGGTACCTGTTGTCCCAGCTACTTGGGAAGCTGAGGCAAGAGAATGGCTTAAGCCCAAGAGTAAAAGGTTGCTGTGAGCTGTGATAACACAGCACTCTACTGAGGGTGACAAAGTGAGACTCTGTCTCAAAAATCAAACAAACAAACAAACCAAAATAAAACAAAAAACAGGAATGAGGAGGGGGAGAAACCAGACCCCACCTGGTACAAGAAACTTTTCTATAGCATTTTGGTTACTGATTTCTAGTGTATTTACACTCTAATTCAATTGGTCTGGGTGGTGTTGATCTTTGAGACTTTCTGGCCTATTTTTGTATTGGATTGTCTTTGTATCAGTCTTCTTTTTCTCTCTCTCCCCCCACCTGTGTGTTTCTAGGTTTGGTAAGGTCTTTACAAGCAGGCACAGACACATTCTTGAACTTCAGTTGCAAGCCCCTGAGCATCCCCTGCTCCCTGAAGCTTTCTGATGGTTAGCTATAGCTTCAAAAAAACTATTTTCTAGGCTTGGTGCCCGTAGTACAGTGGTTACAGTGTCAGCCACATATACAGAGGCTGCGGGTTCGAACCCAGCCTGGCTCAGCTAAACAACAATGACAAGCACAACAAAAAATAGCTGGACATTATGGTGGACACCTATAGTCCCAGCTACTTTGGAGGCCAAGGCAAGAGAATCGCTTAAGACCAGGAGTTTGAGGTTGCTGTGAGCTGTGATGCCACAGCACTCTACCGAGGGCAACATACTGAGACTCTGTTTCAAACAAAACAAAACAAAACTATTTTCTATTTTTTATCTTTTTTTTTTTTTTTGAGACAGAGCCTCAAGCCGTCACCCTGGATAGAGTGCAGTGGCATCACAGCTCACAGTAACCTCCAATTCATGGGCTCAAGCGAGTCTCCTGCCTCTGCCTCCCAAGTAGCTGGGACTACAGGCACCCGCTGCAACACCCGGCCATTTTTAGGTTGCAGCCATCATTGTTGTTTGGCGGGCCCAGGCTGGATTCGAACCCGCCAGCTCAGGTGTACGTGGCTGGCGCCTTAGCCCGCTGAGCCACAGGCACTGAGCCACTATTTTCTATTTTTAAGCCCAAAGTTGCTATTATTTTACCTAGGAAGTTCTGGTGTACTTCATTCATTTCTTTGTTGTTTTCTTCCACTTATCAAATGACTTATTTTGTCTCCCACTTGCCAGGTACTGTGGTAAATGCTAGGGATAAAAAGTCAGCCAATAACATTTGGTTAGCCAGAAATCATGTTGGGTGCAAACTGTGGCCCAAACCTTCTGCCTCTGACCCCATCCAAATCTGCTTTGTTGTTGCAGGACGGAGGATTCATATTTACAGGGAGTCATGAGGACCTGGGATCTAGTCCCAGACCTGCTGCTTGCAAATGTGGGGGTCCTGGTTGAGTTGCATCACCTGTCAATAGTTCAGTTTTCTTATCTTTGATCAGTTTTGTATACTTTGGCATTTTAATATAAGTGGTGTTTATGCATATGTAGCTACAGATCTGTATCTATCTCAGGGATTGCTGTGAGGATCATAAGATGAGACAGTAAATGTGACCAAGATTCTAAACTTTAAAGCTCTTTTAAAAGAGGCTTTATTTACACGGTATGCCACAAAGCCTTCGTTATAAGGAGCACCTTGCTTTGGAGAGGCTGGTGACTGCTATGGACCTAAGACCTGCCAGCATGCCACCTTAACATCTTCAAAGTTGGGATTTAAAACTTTCTTACAAGTGCTCCATCTCCCTCCCCCCTCCCCACCTCCTCTTTCTTTCTCCCCTTACAGAAGAGATCTATTAGTAGTGCGTGTCAGTTGTGACCTTCCCCTTGTATAGCCAGGGACTGGCAGACATTACCCAGAAAGGTACGCGTCTATGCTGGTGGCCACCCTAACATGCTCTCTTTGCTTGGTTGAGGTTGGTCCAGTTAACAAGGTGTCAGGAAGATGAAGCTGAATGCAAGCACTCACCCCGCACTTTCCACCTCGCCATGGAGCTGTTTCCATCCCTGACCATTTCAAATTCTCCTACCTATGTGGAGGTGAAACTCTCTTAATTTAGGCTGCTCCTCATTTGCTTATATCATTATATTCTCGCTAAACAAGGAGATTTATTTGAGAAATGGCAAAACTGAGAACAGCAAATGCATGAGCTTTGAGTCTTTCCTCCTTCAAAGACAAGACTCCTGTGGCCGGTGAAGCTGTGAGCACAGGCACCGGACAGCGTCCCACCATGGCCCCCCATCCCCAGCACAGCACCCCGTAGAGCACGCCGGATGCACCGGATGCGCTCAGTAAATATCTGTGGGACAAATGAATAAATCAATGGCAGTTGTTTAGATTTCAATACAAACGGATCTTGGACCTGAGATATTGCCAGATGGGCAGACAGGTTACAGTCTGGTGATGCATCTCCAAGGCTATAAAAATGTAGCCATTGCTGGAGCTGCAGGCTGATATTTCAGAAGATGATTATATGCACGATTTAACCACACAGCCATTTGTGCCCTCCAAGTGCCATCGCTTTAACAACTGTTTTCATGTTGGTTTTTTTGCTCATTCCTTTTTTTTTTAAAAGTCAAGCACAGTTTTTTCCCAGCCTCTCATATTTCTGGCTGAATGTGATTTATTCATATAAAATTATGCTCCATTTTTATAAAACCCAAGTTACTGCAAATGATGCTTGAGGTTTCACAGGAAATATTAATTCCTGATCTGCTGCTATAAAGCATGCCTCCTTGCTGTGAGCAGCCCTGTCGCTCTGAGACAGATGGAAGCAGTCCAAGGGTATGATTAACTTCTTAGTCCTGGCAATTTCCTGGCGCTCCTCTTGCCCTAGATTTCAAGATTGACCTCCAGCCTCTCTGCAAATGCATGGTCGCTCAGCTTGATAAATCACACGAATCCCTTTTCTGATCACAGTTATCTACTATTTACTACTGATGAAGGGAAGTTAATCATATCCAAGGCACTTCACATGCTGCACACATATTCTGCCTTCCTCCTAACAGCACTTTGCATATTTTCCACCTTACAGGGGGTGCAGCAGTTTTCCCAGTGCAGTGTCCGCACCAAAGGTACACTTTATAAATGAACTTCATGCACATTTATCCCTCTTCTCTCTTGCCTCTTCCTACCTGCATGAAATAAAATGACCCATAAAAGGAAAAAAACACTTGAGAAGCACATTCTAAGGAGTGAATAGGGGAGAAGAATAGTGTCCCTTAGCAAATTGTAATTTTCTTGTAATTGACTGACTTGTTTATCTTAGAAAGAATTTTGCCACTTCTTTTTGCTCTTTTCGCCTGCTTCTTCCATTATTTGGGGGCATTAGTGGGCCTCTGGCAGGCCTGCTGACTCTCAATGGTATAGAATACACAAATGAAAAAATTCAACAGTCAGTAGTAGAAAAGAACAAAAAATGTACCATCCTACCCTCACACAACCCTTCCAGTCACTGGAGGGTGGGTGGCATAAGCTAGCGGGGCTGAAGCCCAAATTCCAACTTCACCTTGCCATTCTGGTTTCGTTTCGATCTGCACTAAGTTCATGTTGGCTATTTTGGCCGAATCATAAGTTAAGCCCATCATGCAAGCAAAAACCACACAAAGCAAAGATTTTTTTGGAGGGGTGATCGCAGATGGTGTTTTAAATTTAGGCAATGGAAATATCAGTTTAAATTTATCAAGACTGTGTATTGATTACAGAAAATTCTCTGAACTTTAAAGCATACAGACTGATCTGTCAAATATTAGATTTGTGCCAGAATGCCTATTTAGAAAATATACCAGAACACTTTGGAAAAATAAAAAGACAGACAAGATTGACCTTCTGAAGACATCTGGACATAGCCTAATCTATGAAATCCCAGAGGGATGAGATTCCTACCCATCCTTACAAAGGGACACAGTTTCTTTTCCTCACAATTGGTCTCAATAGGTCAGGTCTCAAGCTTTGAAGGAGGGCTCACTTACACGGAAATAGACAACCACCACTGGCTTTTTATAATGTAAACCCACATTCTCCCACCAAACTCAAGTCAACAAAATCCTTTTTTATGTCAATTTGTACATCTTGAAACCAATGGCTCTACTCCTGTACAAATGCCCTTGTGTTCAGGGGTACTTGAGGTTGAGGCTAAACAGACATGAAGCAGGCCCGCAGGTGAGTGGCACCATGGGACACCAGGGCTCTGAAGGTCTGAGGGTGAGGCCCAGGAGTGCTCAGAGACACTCTCTGCCACAAGCAGCCTGTTGTGGCACAGTGGGAGCTTTTATGCCCCATTCCAGAATCACAGAACTTAGGAAGCACCTTTTGAGGTCTGAAATGTGTTTTATTTTCAAAAACAAAAAAAGAAAGTGCTGCCTAATCATGATAGAATTTTACATAGAGGTAATAGATTGAAAACAAAAATAGTTTAGGGAGTGAGAATAGTCTGTGTAACAATGTATATGAGATGACTACTGCCTGGGCTCTGCAGACCCAGAGATATTGGAGTGAGAGCCCCACCTTGGCACAGGCACGGCCTGGGGTGTCAGTACTTAATTCTATCCTCACCCTGAAGTTTCTTGGACAGACAGAACATTATGTCAGTCACACAGTGGTCTGATGCTGAGTCACATGAATATGTGACTAGAATATTTGTTTATTAAAAAAAAAGTGATAAAAATGGCACCTGCCACTTGATAAATTAGTATTCTCTAATTTAAAAAGCTGGAAAATACGAATCCAATTAACTCAGTAGATGTTTTTAAGTTGTTATCTTGAAGAAGAGTTGTATATTTCATTTCCAGATGGTTATAAATGCTTATCAATTATGGAAATTACTTTCATGGCTCTGCATTAGTAGACCACACGGAACAGAGAGGGTAGCTGTGTGCAAATGCGTCACCAGAATAGTAGACAAAGTCAACTCATCACTTTGAAATGACCAAGTTCCTCCAGGTTTAAACAGAAAAACTGTTAGACTGAAGTGGGAGAAACGCCCTATTATAATTAAAGACAGAGAAATTTACAAGACTAGGACAATGGGAACCTCTGTTTCTGGGTAGGCAGTGGGGTTTACAAGGAGTTTTAGTGAGAATATTAGGGAAAAGTCAAAGAAAATAGTGTTGCTCATCGTTAAAATCCATGCACTTTTTCTACCAGGGAAAAGTCATGTGTCTTTTGGGAAGAAGCCTAGAAATGCATCAGTTCTGCTGAACTGTGTTTGTATTTGCAACCATGTCTCCAAAGGGAGTTCATATTTTCCTAAAATAGGTTTTGATTCATTCTACTTAGGGTCATAATGACATTTTTGTTTATATATGTAGCTTTACTGAAACGTATTTTATATTCCATGAAGTTCACCCATTTAAAACATACAATTCGATGGTTTGTAGTATATTTACAAGTTTGTGTGACCATTACCTTAATCTAACTTGACAAGATTTTCATTACCCCCCAATGGAAAGCTTGTACTTATTAGCAGAGTATTTGTCAGCAGAGTGTTGTAAAATGCACAGCTTTCCTTTGCTTCTCAGTGTGTTTTGTTGAAGAAGAAAAGTCAAAAAGTCAAAAAGGAAAAAAGAAGTATGCATAAGAAGGGAATTACTGTGCTTTCATCTAGACCCTCTCCTACTTCTACCAACAGACTCAGAAGCGGTACAGTCATCAGCCTTTGAGAAAATCCCAGACTCAATTCAAGATCACATGCCAGCTACCTTTTTTTTGGGGAGGGAGGTGGGGGTTAAAAGAGAGCTTTATTTCTCATAAAGGGTAGCAACCTGCTGGGCTACCCTTCCGACAGGTGGGAGAGCTGAGCTCCGGCCAGCAGCCAGGCACATACGCTTCCCAGCCACTCTTAACAGCACTTGGGCTTGTGTGGTTGTCACAGAAAGGCTGTTTGATCGAAATAAAAATACTCATGCTCTGTCTGCTGCCACAGAGAAAATGGTTTTCACTCATGCACACCAGATAATTCGCCCAAGTGACAGGTTTTACCTTGGAGAAACACTCAGCTGAGCTGGTTTACACGGTCAATTATTGCTTATTCCATGAAAAAGGAAATGGGAAGGAAGGGAGAGCGGTGAAGGTTAGCTAGACAATGGGGAGGTGCCTGTCAGCCAGCCAAGAGGAACAGCTCCTCCCTTATGGAGACACACAGACGCTTCATCTTTACCTCCTGACAGTTCTTCAAAACACACACACACACACAGAGTGCACCAACCTTAGCAAGTAAAACAAACCAAATCAAAAAAAGGGTCTTGTAACTCTAGACATCCCTGCTCATCTATCTTTCTATAGCCTTTTACGCAAGGCAGGATGTGTGTGTGGCTTGAGTGTGTTTCTTGATTAGGTTTGCATACCTCATTCAATAACACAGGTCAAGAGAAATAAACCAAAGCAAAAATGAAAAGCCAGGCGCACAGGATCATGAGCTGTCGGCTTACATGCATAGAAGATTTCAAGAGAGAATCTTATCAAAAGATAGATAGCTCTTGGGGAAATGATACGGAAAAGTCTGAAGAAAACATCTCAAAATAAATGAAGTATTTATTGCTGAAAAATGAGCTTAGATCTCAACCAATTCCAAAGTTCAGAATTTACTGCACCATTCAGGTTTTTCCCTCTAAGTTTCTTGTGTCTTGTTTCATTGCACAACAAGGGATTCTTCATACTTGATATAAAATACAAGGTGATTGTTGCAGTAATAAACTCCACACATGCATGACAAATCCAAGCATGCAAAATGGTTAACATCCCAGTTCATAGATACTTTAGGGACAAAATCCGATTATGAATTATATGCCACAATAAATAGGGCTCAATGTTTCATAAAGCAATTTATAGTTCATAAAAATGACAAAATGTACCTGTCAGATAGAGCACGGAGAGCAGTTCTCTGGGCTGCCTGCTGGAAGAAAGAAAGGGCAGGGATGTTTATTTAATATTCTCAGTTTTAAATTATGTGCTCAATCAACACTGAAAGAGAAAAAAACCCATGTTACATTTTTGTCATGTGGCCAAATTTTAAACTACTAGCAACACAGAAGACAGCCCTGTCATCTGATGAAATGAACATTCCTAAAGATTTAACTGAAGCCCAGCCATGCACACCTGCCACCAGCAGTGGTTTGGGGGCGGCATGAAGTGCTCCACCAAGGTGAGACTGGAAACCTGGCAAAGACCAGAGCTATTTCAGTTTTACTTTTCGAAATCAATTTCCCATTGCCTTGTTCTCCTTCCTTACATGCAAAAAGATCAGTCTTGGACCCTTTGTAGCTTCTTTCCCAATATAGGTATAAGTTTTGACTCAGTTCTCAGATTTACTGAAAAAGTCTCTACAGTTGGAAAATGAAATGATGACTGGAAATTTTGTGAAATTATGGGATTATTGTTTTAGGCATAGTCATGATATTGTGGCAAGGATTTTAAAGAGTCTTTTGGAGATTCACATTGAAAAATATTGATAGATAAAATTACATGATGTTGAGATCTGCTTAAAAATAATTCCGAGGGATGGCAGCGTGGGTGGCCCTTCTCATGGAACAGGATAGCCCTGAGGTAAGAACCGCTGGAGTCAGGTGTGTGGCATGTGGTGTGTGTATAGGTTATTGTATTATTCTGGCCATTTTTGTACATGTAACAAATAAAATTTTCATTTTGTACTGAAAATGTATTGGCTTTTACTTTTTTACTCACTAAAGGTGGGATGTCTGTGGGTGTGTGTTTGTATGGAAATTTTCCATAATAAAACACTAAAAGCAAACAAAACAAAAAAGATCTTCAATTCCCCATCAGACTGTCCCATTTTTGTACTTGCTTTCCTTTTCTTTGCCTATTCTAGTTTTCATTCATTTGCCTTCTACTACTGGATGCTACGAAGCTAAGGAAGGCTCTCTGCCCTCTACATGCTATGTTATCTGTCCTAGAAGTCATAATTGGGGGCCCTAAGACCAGCCTTCCTTGGGGTTCACCGGGAATAAAGGAGTGTGCACATGGCCCTTTTCCACTCTGCATATTTACCACTGACCAGGGACACCAAAGTACTTCTCACATTGTCCCCTCAATACATTAACATTAGAGAAAAAGACACATCAGGATCATCATCCCTGTTACAGAAACAAACTATACCCCTGGTGATAGTTGCATGTCCTTGGATTAGTCAGCCAATCCAACGTCTACCAAATCCTACCACTTGCATATTGTTGAACTGGGTTCCAGGATAGATAAAAATAAAAGTAGAAGGAGTCTCTGTTCTGGAGAAGCTCATTCCTAGGTGGACGGTCAGAAGAGAGATCCAGGGGTGATTTGAGCACATTTTGTTTTTTTTAATGTACCAGAATGTTTATTGCAGCCCAATTTACAATTGCCAAGTCATGGAAGAAGCCCAAGCGCCCATGAACCCACGAATGGATCAATAAATTGTGGTACATGTACACCATGGAATATCATGCAGCCTTAAAGAAAGATGGAGACTTCACCTCTCTCATGCTTACATGGATGGAGCTGGAACATATTCTTCCCAGCAAAGTATCTCAAGAATGGAAGAAAAAGTATCCAAAGTACTCACTCTCACTATGCGCATACTTTTAGAATAACATGAAAATGAAAAGATGAAGACAGGACAGTGTTAGGAAGGTACAGATATGGACAGGATGAACTGTCAGCAGGTGTCAGTAAACGTCTGTTAAGCAAACGTTCCATGAATGAATCAATCAGGGAATCCTTCCCACTGAAATCTGAGCAGAATTTTAAGAAAAGAGACATTGGTAGTACTGAGCAGGGCCAGGGCCTGTCCCATTCTCTGGCAGCAATTCTCAGTTGGGGCACCCCCTACTCGAAACCCCAGGGTATGTGGAAGTGAGTGAGCGTTTCAGTAGTCACATTCATGAGGGAGATTACTGCCTTTGAGAACAGGAAGGTCCCTGTGGGATGAGGAACCGTCCCCACACAATGAGAGTGTGCACTGCAGCAGGCCAGGCGTGACAGGACAGGTGTCGGTTCCTCACGTGATGAATGTGGCCACACACGCAACACTGGTACTCAGCACCACGAATTGTGTGCACCACTATCTTTTGATGCCCAAATCATCAAATATAGATGATTCATGAGCTTCGGGGCCTGGCAAAAGGAACCGCGAAAGAAACTGGTAAAAGGAACTTAGATGATTTCCGCAAGCGACATGACATCAGATCTGTCCGGCTGGGGGTGGAGAGTCTTACATCTGGGATAGGTTTTACCATTCAGTTATTTTATTTTATTTATTTTTGTTGTTGTTGCAGTTTTGGCTGGGGCTGGTTTTGAACGTTCCACCCTTGATATATGGGGCCGGTACCCTGCTCACTGAGCCACAGGCGCCACCCACCATTCAGTTATTATAGACTTTGAGTCTGGCCCTCAACCTATAGCTCAGTTTCATAACTGCCTGAATGGGATGTTGAAGGAGCCAGTTTATGTCCAGGCTCCTGTGGACAAAGGGGTTAGTGCCCCTTCTTTGTTCCTGAGATTCCAGTGAACAGTGAATTAAGGTCCCAGTGTCCTGGCAATCCAATGTCACACAATTACTTCCCAGGAGGAAAGAAGAGTATCTACCCATCTTTCTCTTGATGAGGGTGCCTGGGAGGGCAGAGTGAGGGAGAGAGAAGCAGCCTACTCAGACACCTCTGGGGATGGGTACTTCCCTCTCTCCGCTTTCATTCCTTTCCTCTGCTCTCCCAGAGAGCCAGCCCAGGTGCATCTTCACAAAAAGCACCCAGCAGGAGGCAGGTACAATCACTGTTCACAGGTTTGTCTTCTGAAGAGTTCTCCTCTCATTCAGAAAGACAGCCTTCACTTTTGGCATTGACACTTGAAAAGAACTTAACTCTCTACTCCTGACTCTGTTTGGCTGAATATACAAGAAGTGTTTTGAACTCCTCTAAAGGAAGGTGGAATGTATTATTCGAACATCATCTCAGCAGGAGGCATGGGAGACCGACTCTTCCTGGAATAACAGAAATCGTAAGAGATGTGACTGCAAGTTCAATAGAAATCTCTAACGTGGCATCTGAGTTTTCCGTTAGCCACAGAAATAGACCGAGGCTGTCAATATTTAAAATGTCTATTGACTCTTTTTTCTCCTGCCTCCAGATATTTCCTGCCGACTTTTGTGATAGGGAAAGAGTGCATGTTGATGTGTAGCCTGTCAGAAAATGATTTTAAAAAGTAAAAGCAAAACAAATAAAAGACAAACACTGATGTTCTATTACCACTGGAGTGCCTAAGAACTGAAGCACCCCAGGGGGCAGGACCTGAAGACAACTCCCCAGGACTGATGTTGGCCTTGCCCTCTGATATAAGCTGGGTCAGAAGCTTGGAGGAAGGGCTGCTTTCCTTTAGCGGAGGGGTGTGATGCTGGGAAAAGGTCCTTCTGGGCTTAGGAACCACTGAGCAACGTCTTTCTGCAGTTCCTCATTCCTTTAATCTGCTCACATGAGGGATGTGGCCCCACACGCAACACTGGTACTCAGCACCATGATTTGCCTGCACCACTATTTTTGGATGCCAGAATCTAATTGTGTCATTTAATTTGCAGTTACTCAACATCATCAAGAACTTTACAGAGGACAACTCATTATCTATTAAGAAAGAAGATGAGACTATGTTAAATGTATTAAATGATCCCTTCAGAGGAGGACCAAAAAAAGCATATGGCATTACATTAAAACTGTAGTCATATACCCAAGCAAAGACCACTAAGATTTTTATATTGCATGTTCACTTTAAAAAAACCTTCGGCATTTGCACACTACTTTATTTTACTGTTGGAAAATAATAAAACAAACATTGGAATTAAGTGGCAAAAAAACTACTTAGGTGGAGTTATGATTGAAGCCTGAAAAATTATTCAGTAAACTAGATGAATTGCCCATTTTCATTCCTGCAAGAGTTGTATATAACAGCAACTACATTTTTCTCTTTCTAAATCTCTCATCGTCTCCTCCTTGCAACTTTCCTTTGATTCAGTTCTCAAAAAAATAGGTTGTGAGGGTTAAGAAGATGCTTCATTGATCTTTCCTGAGTTCATTACTCATTCATGAATGACTGAAGCTCCAGTCAATGAGACAAAACAAGTTTTCTGCCAGAAATAGTCATTTTCCAGGTCGTCTTCAAAAGATGACATCTTTCCTCTGTCTTTATTATAGCAAGCTTGTTGCTTGGGAACATAATCTTAGACTTTTCAGGTTTCAATGTATGCTAAATGAATTGCAAGTTCCAATCTGTTTTTGAAGGGAAATCAAAGAGGATATTAAATGCTCTTATTGTAATTGGGTTGAGGACGGAACAAGTTCATGGATGTTGGAGTGGGGAGGAAAACAAAGGAAGACGCTGCAATTCAGAGAGGATAGAATACCATTTCTTACTTGGTAGAAACACAACTTATGGCTCGGTGCCTGTAGCCCAGGGGTTAGGGTGCCGGCCACATACACCAGGGCTGGTGGGTTGGAACCTGGCCTGGGCCAGCTAAACAACGACAACTACAACAAAAAATAAATAGGCGTTGTGGCAGGCACGTGTAGTCCCAGCTACTTGGGAGGCTGAGGCAAGAGAATCACTTAAGCCCACGAATTTGAGGTTACTGTGATGCCATAACACTACTGAAGGCGACATAATGAGACTGTCTCAAAAACAAACAAACAAACAAACAAACAAAACCACAACTTACACTTGGACAGGTTTGTAATTCAATCTGAAGTACCTTCTATGTGCAGGCACTGGGCTTGGCCTGGGTGACAAACTGGACAAAGCTCCTGTCATATTGTGCTTAGGATCTAGTGATGGGGCAGACATGGAAAGGTATACACCCCCCCCCCCAATCCTAGACAGGGTGTTCTGAAACTGAACGATCAAGGAGACCATGTTTGGAACGAAGTGGTCAAGAAGGGCTCACTAAGTAAGGAATAACAAAGCTGAAGCCTGAAGGGTAAAGGAGAATGATGGGGTCAGAGGAGTGGGTTGGGTGGGTAAGGAGGGCTCCAGGCAGGGAAAACAGTTGCAGAGCAAAGGCCAGAAGCAGGCCTAGATCCTGGCTCAGCTGGAGAACTACAAGAGGTCACTGTGGTGTGCAGTTGAACAAGCAGTGAGGATAGTGGAAGAGCAAGATGAGGTTGATCCCAAAGGCTTTGGAGGTCAAATGAAAGATTTTGGATATTATTCACAGGACAATAGGAAGTCATTGAAGGGTCGCATTAGGAGAAAGTTGGGGGAAGCACGCATGTGACCTGCTTGTACATTCTTCGCAACACAATGAATGTATAATTTAAAAAAAAGAGTAGGGAGTGAGGTGATAAGGCTTACAGTTTTCAAATATTACCCTGGCTTCAGTGTGGTGAATGGATTTAGGTAGGAAGGGATGAAGTTTGAGGTTATTGGGGTGGTCCAGGCAAGAGAAGTGCATGGTAGCGGTGGAGAAGGAGAAAGTGTGCCTGCATCGTGCAGGTCTGAGTGAGGGACCTGGTGACTGGGTGAGGCAGGCCATGGGGGAGGTGTTAGGGTGAGGCCCAGGTTTCTGGCTTGAGCATCTGGTATAAGAGGACTCCCCTTGCTGAGAGGGGCAAAATACTGGTAATGTGGAAGCAGCAGGGAAAGGTAGACTTTAGTTTTGAATGTGTGAAGTTCAAGTTGCCTAAAAGATGTTCAAGTGTAGAAACTGAAAAGAGGGTTAGGCACGTGAGACTAAAGCTGTTAAGTGTCAATTAAAAATTATGTAAGAAACATCGGTAACAGTCTAAAAAGGATAACCTGAGGTTTGTAGATCTACATTTTGCTATTTTTCTAAGAGAAGAAGACTTTAGGATTCAAGAGGTTGGAATCTATCTTTGCGTTTTCATTCCAGACATGAGTAACCTCCATTTTTGCTATTAACAGTATCAGGTTTATTCTAATGATAATAAAGAAGGTAGTGGCTTTAATCACTTTTTTTCACCTGTGGTAGGATGTTGTCTTCATATTCAACTACTTGAATAAACGTCATCACAGCTAAATTTAGTTCATTTGTGTTTTCGCTGTTACTAAAGCATGCTGTGAAATGTAGAGACAGTCACATTATCCTTATAGTATAGGAATTCTGTCTGATAAGACCATACTTTCTTCTTGCATTTCTTTTTCAAGTTGAGACTTGTATTTATTCATTTATTTCACTATTTAAGTTCCTTCTAAATCTATGAACACATTTTATGTTTCATTCTCTTAACTTTTATGCCATTGTTTTTCATTTTAGTCCTAGTAGACAGGTCTTTTAACTTTTATTGTTGTGGACTTCCATTTAGTGTTTTTCAACCTATTTAGTAATATTTACAAGATATAGGAAAAATTCTTTCTCTTCATTATTTTTTCTTCAGAAATAATGAGTACTTTGCATTTTCAGATTCCTAGAAATAAATGCTGTCTAGGAAGCAATTCATTCAGTAGCCTCTGACTTTATCCTTCACAGTCAGGCAGAGTCAGAGAGGACAACATAATTTATTATCCAAATAAAAACATTTTGAGAGTGAAAGGGGATGTTAACCAGATAAGAGTCAGAGATAAGAGGGGGAAGATCTGGCTTTTCTGGGTACAATGAACTACATGGTTGCTCGGATGAAGAGTACTCTGTGCAAATAATACTTGCTGATAATAGAACTAAATTGAATAAGATCATAATGAGAAGGCAGAATTTTATGGGCTAAAGGCCTTGTTAAGAAAGACAGCAAATGGCTGAGTGGGGCCAGCAGAGGACAAATCACTGCAATTCTTGGTGTCTCTGCAAGTCACACTGCTTCTCCTCCAATTTCTGGCTCTCTTTCCAGTTGCTCCTCCCCGTGGAGACTCTGCCTATGCTCTAGGGCCAGCCCCACCTTGCTCTTGCTTTCTTAGAGTTCTCAGTTTTTCACTGAGCCTCCCCTGCATTTTTAGTTTGTAACATGGCTTAGCATTGGGCGCTACTCATTCTTGGGGATTTGTCATCTGCTTCATGACAATTTCAGTTTTGGCTCCCCAAGTTTCTTGTAAGATCTTAAAGGCAGAGGCTGGTCTGGGTGGCTCACGCCTGTAATCCTAGCTCTCTGGGAGGCTGAGGTGAGAGGATTGGTTGAAGTCAGTCTGAACAAGAGTGAAACCCCATCTCTACCAAAAATAGAAAAAATTATCTGGGTGTGGTGATGTACACCTATAGTCCCAGCTACTCGGGAGGCTGAGGAAGGAGGATCGCTTGAGCAAAGGAGTTTGAGATTGCTGTGAGCTATGATCATGCCACTGCACTCTACCCTAGGGGACAGAATGAGACTCTGTCTCAAAAAAAAAAAAAAAAAAAAGGAATGAGGGCAGAGATCTTAGCTCATTCTCCCTGCCTCCCTCCAGCAGAAAGAGCTTCCTCATAACACATAACACTTACAGGATGTGAGCAGGTAACTTCTGGGGCTGACAAATACTATTCTTTGCCACTATCTTCCATCTGATAGGTTTTGGAAATGCATTTTTTCCATAGCATTAAATTATTTCTCTATTTTCCTTTAAGTACTAGAACACACAAACATTTGAAAAACATGTTGGACTAGGTCCCCCACTCTCCGTATTGTTTAAATTTGTTTACGTCTACTAGAAATTTGATAGGACAATCATGTTTATTAAGCACCTATTATATCCTATGGAAAATGCTGATGAGAGTTGACCACACCACAGGGCATTTGCCTAGATACTGTTATCTCATAAGATGGATCCTCTTGCTGACCGCTTCAGGGGCCTTCTTTGACATTAAATGGTCAATGAAGGTCCTAATTGGCAAGTCAGAGCTGAGAGAAATTAAGAGGCATGTTTGTCTGTATTGAGCATTTCTAGCACATTCTACTCACTAGAGATGTCCTCTGAGCTCTCTGTGACAGCCACTGTGTGGCCCTCACTGCTCTAAAGCAAGTGGCTCTTCTAGGTCCTGGCCGCTTTTGCCACCACAAATGAAAACTTAAGAGAAGCTGCTATGAGTCAGGAGCAAGAAGGGAAAGGTGTGTGCACAATGTGAGTGGGTCGCAGGGGGAATGTCCCCTGTAGCAGTGACAGACAGCAAACTCCTCCTAGAAGGGCAGGGCTCCACGGAGGGCCTGGAATCATGAGGCTCCCTTCTATGGTAGGCCATACTGACCACTGTAAGTGCAATATTATGAGTCAGATGGGCCTGAGAGGATTCCTGGAAGAAGGCCGTGGGGCAGGCAGCTGGTGTGGGGCTGGTAAGAGGGCCGTCTGAGGTGGGAGCGGATGGCAGGAAGACCTTGACAATGCATGGGGCTATTAGTGTCTGCCACAGTGTGGAGCAGAAAGCAGCTGGGTGTATGCAACCCCAGGCCAGGATCTCAGGAGCAACTCAGTTTAAGAGCTATGGTGTCACTGTTCCATAGCAAGTAGCTGCTTCTACCTGGGCAACCGGACACTACCCCACAAAGGGCCGCACTTAGGGAGGATAGATATTAGCTTCCTGAAGATAGGAACTGGGTATCAATTATGTTGCTGAACAACCTATTGCAAGGTACAACCAACAGCATAGGACACACCAGTGCTTGACAAATAAGTGTCACCACACGACCAAGCCACGATGGTTAACCCCTGAAAGATGATAGATTAGCCACCAGCTCATTCATTCATTCTACCTGATCACATTCCAAAAACCTTTCATGTCAGAGGATGAGGCTACCAAATTGGTACCTAGGCTTTGGACTTTGACACAGATTCTAAAGTTTATTTGAGTTCTGTTAGTACAATTACAACCAAGTATTCCTTCTGTTTATCCTAAGAAATGAACATGGCAATATTCTGCTTTTATTTTATTACTATTTTTTTTTTACAGTTTTTGGCCGGGACTGGGTTTGAACCCGCCACCTCCAGCATATGGGGCCGGCGCCTTACTCCTTTGAGACACAGGCACTGCCCCGGCAATATTCTGCTTTTAAATAGGCATCATCCTTCAATTGCCAATTACTCTTTTAGGAAAGAGAATCTGATAAATCTTTGCTAAAATTAATTAATATTTTCCTCCTAAGAAATCTATTTTTTTTCTTGTGGTACTTTTTAGCAAAAGCTTCTATCAAGGCATTAAACAAGGGACAATATTACTGTACATGATACTGCTGGGAAGGCGGTAAAGTTACCAATCTCTATCCTTCTGTTCCAAACAACTATTTTGTCCTCCTAAAGACTATGTTCACAAAACTCCATTCACATTAATTGTGGGCTTGGTTCTACTGTTACCTCCATTCTTAAAGTCTTCAGGTTGCTTTGGAGGAGACATGACAGAGTAAGACAAATAACAGTATGTAACATTTATCAAAAAGACTTCAGAGTTCAAACTTCATCTTTACTGTATGCCTGAGATACATAATGAAGGGGTAAGGTTTAAATTGTAGACCCTTCATTTTTATTATTATTTTCAATAAGCTAAAAAAAAAATTAACACATATAATAAGTAAAAAATAAACCAAAACAAAAATAGCCTCCATTGCACGACTGTGGTGACGGCTACTGTTAGCAGTAAGGTATGGATCTATGTGTGCTGAGATTTACTTTTATGTAACCTGAATAAATCTGGGTTGTCTTAGGGCCAGCCTGAGCACGGTGGTGCACCTAATACAACATCAAAAATACAAATGTGCTGGGCAGTGCCTGTGGCTCAAAGGAGTAGGGCACCGGCCTCATATACCAGAGGTGGCGGGTTCAAAGCCGGCCCTGGCCAAAAAATGCAAAAATACAAATGTGCTATAGAAGCCTTGAGAAATATTTTTAAGTATTGATGTCTCTTGACAAGGGATGACCAAGCGGGCAGCAGACTGGGTAACACACTACAGATCTCCCTCCCTCCGAATCCTCCTGCGTCTGCCTTTTCTAAGTCCCTTGTCACACAGTTGCCCTCCTCTCGTCTCCTTGTCCCTCCCCTAAAACTTCACACCACCATTCTCACGTCCTCGTCTTCCTACTAGATCTATTCCCGCATAACTCACTCCCTGCCTTTTCTTGTATAAATCTACTTTCTTGACTTTTTCCTGTACTCCTTTCCTTCTATTACCTAAGTTAAGTATTTGGGGAAAAAGTCCCAGCGATGAACATAAAGAACATTGAGGAGAAGGGGAAGGAGGAGGAAGGGAAAGAAAGGGAGAGGAAGGAAGGAGGGAGGTGTTAAAATGTGTACCTTAATCGTTTTATATTTATGTTAATAAAAGTATCTTAATTTACTTTAATAGTTTTGCCCAGCACGTTAAGATACTGAAACAGAGGTTCAGTGAGACTGGCTTGCCCATGGTCACGAGGCCAGTGAGGGCTCCACGGAGCGGTCAGAGTCTGCCTCAGCCTCATGGTGGACTCTCGGGCTGGAGATGGAAAGTAAAGGTGACCAGATGAATTTTTCATTTGACCAGTGAAGAGGACTGATGGGATGCTGGGAAAGCCTCATCTGGGGATGCTAGCAAGGAAGTGAAGGAGTTATCTCTTAGGCGTTGGCAAAGGAGATGGACTTTAGGTTTCCAAGACTAATCCTTTTTTCTCAAGAGGGCTACTTCATTATTGTGGATCTCAAAGCCTGCCATCAGCTCCTGGGGAAGAATTCTTTTTTTTTTGTAAAGACAGAGTCTCACTTTATCGCCCTGGGTAGAGTGCCTTGGTGTCACATAGCTCACAGCAACCTCCAACTCCTGGGCTTAGGCGATTCTCTTGCCTCAGCCTCCCGAGTAGCTGGGACTACAGGCGCCCGCCACAAAGTCCAGCTATTTTTCTGTTTTTTTTTTTTTTTGCAGTTTGGCCGAGGCTGGGTTTGAACCCACCACCTTCAGTATATCAGGCCAGGGCCCCAGTTCAGCACCACCCCCCTGGGGAAGAATTCTTTTTACCTCCAGGGCTCACCATGACAGGATTGTGTAAGGAAGTGCTTGTCTGAGTAGGAACGCAGATCCCAGAGGATTCACCAAGCAATTCTACGGGTGCCGTCAGCTCTCACCCGGTCTGTGAGGGTGGCAGAAACACTTGTATTCTGGGACAGAGCATGGGCAAGTCCGTTGTGCCTCCTGGGTGAGCACGTCTGTGTGAGCGTGTGTGCGTGCATGCATGCATATGCTTTTCTTTCTAGCCATAATTACTGAATGAAGGGCAAACAAACCAGGGTTGCCATTGTATCACTGCACTGACTGAGCTGCTCAGCAATGCACAGGTAGTACGTGCATTTAAATTCCAAGGTTAAGATTGGAGTATGGCTGGTGATGCTGGGACACGGGTCAAAGTGAGGTGCTGATTCACCTTCTGGACAGCTGCCTTGGCCTCTAGCTCTTCCTTGAATGGGCAAGTCTGTTTTCTAGAGGTCCGTGACATACAGTTTTAAGGGAAAAAGCAGAAAAGTAAATCACTGGAAATACATGTTAAGTTCTACAATTGTTGGCTGATGTGTCCATCCAGACAGTTCTAGACTTGGTTGGATTTAATGCAGAGGGGATGGAATGTCACAGTGACCTGATTATATCACACTGCTGATGCTCTGCATAAAGGTGATGCTGATGTGGCCTCTTAGAATGATCCAGGGTGGCTGGTTATTTAGGTTCTGCTTGGGCAGCATGTAACGGGTCCCAGCACCCAAAAGCTTGTGTGTACAGGAACTGTTGCTTCCTGGTCCAATATCTTTGCCCAGGGAAAGCATTAAGTCCTGCAGTTTTCATCATGACTTTGCGGCCTGCTCCTCTGGGCTTTGATCATCCATATGCTCCTGGAACAATTCTTAAAGGGCAATTTCAACACACGCCAGACCCCGGGCAAAGCCTAGATAGTGATGCCTGCTGCTACCTCTCGACTTTGGCCCAGAAGGTAAACACTGGGATTCATCATTTCCCACCTTGTGGAGTTTGCCACACACCTTTCGGACCTTTTTAAAAAGTCCTTATGCTATCAGAATATGAGGCTTTGGTAGAGTCCTGTTCATTTTCCACTGTTCTCACTAGGGTATTGGTTACTATGAATGCCACCGGGGCCTCAATTGTGGAATACAAATGTTACTTTGTTTTTGTATAAAGACCAGATGAAAGTAACATAAATGTTTTGGTAGTTTTGTTAAAAATGCAATCTGTGCTTGAAGAACCAAAATCTAAATCTACCTTTGTGCTTCATTTAAACCTTTTTTATTCAAACAAATTCACAGTACTTGAAGGAGAAAGCATATTTGTGACAGGACAGATTCTCCTAATTGTGCTTTACAAACAAATCATATGAGGGAAAGCTGACTCAATGGCAAGCATGTTACTATTGGTATCAGGATTTTCACCTCTTGAGTGAAGAGTGCTTTACAGTTTATATGCGTAAATGCTCTCACACATGACGTTTAATAATCACACATTCTTCCTCTAAGTGTCTTGAAGTTTGAGAACAATTTCTAAGTTGAAGGAAGAGGTACCCAGAGACATGATGCTGATTCAGACTTCCCCAGAGACACATTCTGGCTAAGCAGAACCCTGGCACCTGTCTGGTGTAGAGACTACCATGTCTGGTGGTCTGATGTTTTAGCCACTACCTGGTCTGCTTCTTAAACATGGTCGTATTTCAATCGGCACAATCTGTTGGCTGCAGATCTGGTTGGGATGGAACTGGGAAGTGCCAAAGGGCCTGGAATTGCCACAGATGCGTTTTTTCCATGTAAACGCAACAGTCTAAGAGAGTCTCCTGAGAAAAGCTGGGCTTATGAGATAACCAGTCCCACTTAGAGAAGATTTGGAAAAACATAAACAAAAACTAAACTTTCCAGCTGCATATCTGGACCAAACACCTGAATAACTGCAGGTAAACCCTTTAACGTATGACACCATCCAAAGCTGGATATGAGTGATAGAATACACTCCAAGGAGCAATCACTCTGAATGGGTTCACTTCCCAAAAAGCCATTGAAGAAAAAACCATTAAAATCACCGGACAAAGGGCTATTCCTCCAAGTTAAATAGGAACGTCCTCTGGAGGGTGAATTCCATTTCTTCTGCCAACCAGCAGCCCTGCTGGCAGCTGTGTTTGAGACGAGCAAGCCTATCATCTAATGAAGCACGGCCCCTCCTGGTTCCTGAACAGAGTCTGTGTTGGCGGTCTTGATATTCACCATTAACAAAAACCTGGCTTAGTTTCAAGTATGTGGCTCCTGCTATGAATTCTTCAATTTAACACAAGCTATGGCTCCCATTTTTATGTTGCGTTTGCCCAAATTTAATGCGTTATCTTTTAAGTATTATGTAATTTTCTTATTTTCCAAATTTTTATTCAGGGTTCTCAGGTCAAACTAGGCTGGTTGGCTACAACTAAACATGTACGCGTATAAATCTCAATTGCGTCCCAAGAGGAGGTCAGAGAAAGTATTTTAGGAAACAAGGTTGTGAGCCTTTGTACATGAGTGCTTGGTGACATTTAACTAGGCTGACCATTTCAATTTTGGAAATTATAGTCCATTAGCATGAAAAAAGCCAATCATGTTTTTGTGTATTTCCACCTATGCATGTGCTTTGTGCAAATGTTTATATAAAAAGTGGCATGATATAATAATTTTGCATCCTAGTGACAGTAAAATTTTATTTATAACATATAATTACTTAACTGAGCTTCAGGACTATTAAACTAACCCTTCAGCTAAACATTTGAGTTTCACTGATTGTGACTGAAGGTTTGAATGTGTAAACAGATATGACAAAATCTGGTAGGTGGTAGTTTTCTTTTTCTTTTTTTAATTTCAAAACATTACCAGGGGTTACAAATGTTTTGATTACATGTATCAATTTCATTATGCTTGAGTCAGGGTTATAAGGGAGCCCAGTAGTTTCCAGCTAGTTATTATTCTATTTCCTTATTAAAAAGAAACCAATTAGTTAGTATGATCAGACTGGGGATTTAGCTCAGATACAATGTTAATGCAAGCCTAAAAATAAAAGAAAAAAGCAAACATAAAGCGTATCTTTTTTTCCCATTTGTTATGAGGTTTAATATATATGATATCTACTTTTTTGTATAGTCCTTTAGGGCAAGGCATTTCCTGGCATTGAAAATTTACTTAAAATTTTTGTGGTTCAATTATCATAACAAATATTACTAATACATAATTCAAGACCAACAAGCCGGCCTCTTACATGATGTTTGGTGCCTAGTAGTTATTTAAGACAATTCTCAGAATGACATTTTTGTAAAGACTATCTAGTTCTTGTTTGGCTACAAATAACATCAACAATACAGTTCATTTCTAATGTAGGAGAAACTTGATTTTGGAGCCTTTCCTCCAAACCTGGTTCTGATTACTGCTTCAACTCCTGTTTATATAATTCTACACAATTTTGGCAGGATTCGAGAGCACATACCAGGGTGTTGGCTTTTATGAATCTCTTGGGAGGTGAATGTCATGCTGACTGGATGAACTCTGGCCACAAACCCCAGACAAGCACAATGACTCTATTTATCCAGACTTGGCTGCCTGAATGCAGATTGACTCTGTGGGTAATAAATTTTCACAGGCCAAGAACTTCAGCATCGACCAAGCTGATCCTGAGAGGAAAAAAGGCATCTAGGGAAGTGGAGTTGGGCTACAACAAACCTCCTATGTTTTTATTCCATGTCTGCGTGTCATTCAGCTGATTCATTTGGTCACTGATTGACATGTACTGTTAGTGCCTTCAGAGATTCTTTTTAAAAGCTCTGCATTCTGTTATCCAATTGTCATATGGAAAAGAAGGGGAAAAATGAAGAGCTTCCATTACAATTGGCAATCTGCTTTTAATAGTACACCCCAAAACTGTGGTGCCTGGGGCTCAAAGGAGTAGGGTGCCAGCCCCATATACTGGAGGTGGCAAGTTCAAACCTGGCCCTGGCCAAAAAATGAAAAAAAAAAAAAAAAGAAAGAAAGTACATCCCAAAACTGATGTGAATCATTCAGTGACCTCTGTGGCAAAAAGCAGAGAGTTGAGATGGGAATGTTGCTTATGCCACTCCACAGGAAACACTAAGAACAGGGATTCTGGGCTGAGAGCAACCTCACCTATAATCTTGACATTTTTTTTTTTTTTGAGACAGAGCCTCACTGTCACCCTGGACAGAGTGCCGTGGCATTACAGCTCACAGCAACCTCCAATTCCTGGGCTCAAGCGAGTCTCTTGCCTCCGCCTTCCAAGTAGCTGGGACTACAGGCGCCCGCCACAATGCCCGGCCATTTTTTGGTTGCAGCCGTCATTGTTGTTTGGCGGCCCGGGCTGGATTCAAACCTGCCAGCTCAGGTGTACGTGGCTGGCGCCTTAGCCCGCTAAGCCACAGGCACCGAGCCATATAATCTTGACATCTTGATGCAGCAAGGCTTTAGATTCTAAGAGACATGATTATTACTCTGTGCATTATAAATAAGAAAATAATTGGCTCTTTAACTTGCAGATTTATGTTAATTACCTAGCTATCTATTAAATTAATTGTGTGCTCTCCAAATATTGATTGGGGATTAAAAGGTTAACTTTTTTTCATTGTGCAGGAAGTAATTATGCCAATAGGGATATTTCCCTCTACAGATTAGATCCAATGATCCCTGCCTGTAACATTAAAATAGTTTAAGTGGATAAACCATGCTCATTTAAAGAGAAAAATGCAGTTACATAATTAAAATGAAAAGACTGCCCAATATCTGTGGGTAATGTAATTACTGGAAGCTGCAGGCATGTCCGTAGCTGTTCAATTTGGATTCCTGTTTCCTTCCTTTCCCTGAGCTATGCATTTGTCATCCCTGAAAAACTTGTCAGCAGTTGACATTACCTCTGCTGCTCCTTGCTGAAAGTCTTAATGACGTGTCCCTTTCCTCATACCTTAGCTATAATTCCACATACATATTCGCTTGTCCAACCTCCCAAGCTTTCTATGTCTTGAGAGGTAGAGCTCATTTTTTTGGTAAATGGGAAGATGTGCAGTATAATTCATCTCTCCCTTCCAAAGCCATTACAAAACATTTTTTTATTTTTTTCAGAGTCTCACTCTGTAGAGTGCCCAGCCATCACAGCTCACAGCAACCTCAAACTCTTGGGCTCAAGCAATTCTCTTGCCTCAGCCTCCCAAGTAGCTGGGACTATAGGCACCCACCACAACGCCTGGCTATTTTTTTGTTGTAGTTGTCATTGTTATTTAGCTGGCCCAGGCCGGGTTCGAACCCTCCAGCCTTGATGTATGTGGCCGATGCCATAACCACTGTGATACAGGCGCTGAGACTAAAATTTTTCTTCAATACTTAGTGTCTTCAATAATAATTTTGTGTTAAGTCTTCTAATTACTTCACATTCTTTCATGGAAACACTGGCCTTTGGAATTGTTGAAAACAAGAGTTACAGAAAGAAGATCAAACAAATTGCTCTGTGTATCACATCTCTTTCATTTATCCAGACAAGAAAACTGATTCTTAAGTATTCTGTGCTATTTCCAGTTGGAACCTTATCACACATAAAAACCATAGGTGTAACTGTGAGATTATGCTTTCATTTCAATTATATCTGCAAACTTTGCAAGTGAACTCTGTTACAACCCCAGCTCTAGAAGTTGTAGTCAAAATTCTGGCATCCTGGAAAGGGAAGTCTGTGAAGAAGCCAATTTTCTTGGTTTTGGAGACTTCTGTCTGAGACAACTACCTTCAATGCAACATGATGTAAATATGTTTAAAGAAGTGGCTGGAGACATTTACATGGAGATTGGATGAGTGCTTTTCTCTCAAATAGGTTATTTGCATGTTAATCTATAGCTAATTTGTGATCTTGGGTCATATATATATGTATATATTTTTTGCAGTTTTTGGCCAGGGCTGGGTTTGAACCTGCTACCTCTGGCAAATGGGGCTGGCATCTTACCCCTTTGAGCCACAGGTGCCTCCTGGGTCTTATATTTTTGTTATCTCTGTCAATACCTTTGATATTTGACTAGCTATGAAAAATCACAGTGTTCAGTAAAGGAAATAAAAATAGAGGAAAGGTCATCTTTGATACAGGAAATTGGATGGTACTCAACACAACATTATGCATTCATTCCATAGATATTTAGCATGTCAGCTGAGGAAGACACAGTCTGTGCCCTCAGGAAACTTCTAGTTTAGTTAGGTAGATGTTAGAAAAGTAAACTAAAATTATGATGAAGGACCAGTTGGGGATCCAATTTAGATAACTCACACTGTCTCCCTGAGGAAGTGAAAGTTATGTTGCATCTCCAAGATGCCTAAGAGTCAACTAGGCAAAGAATGAAGCAGCCGAGTGGAGGCAGCTGCGCCTGGCTTGTTGGAGGAGTAGAGAGAAGGGCTTTGCCACTAGAGTGCTATGAATTAGCTCAGTGTGAAGAGGAAATGCGGACCAAGCCGGGCTACGCAGGGTACTGCTGGTCAGGCTGAGGGCTCTGGATTTTATCCCAGGTGGAATGGGAAACCTATTTAACATTTCAGACCAAGAAATTACTTGGTATGATTTACATTTTAAAAGATCACTGTGGGGAGGTTGTATTCTAGAGGGCAGGGAACAGAAATACAGTTTATCTTCAACTGATTTAGACTAGCCAGGATGCAAAGAGGTGGATGGAGCCACACTTAATTCTGGAGGTCAAATTTACAGTATTTAAGGGTGGAATGAATATCTGAATGAAGAATAGTCACCAAGGACGAGTCCAATGTTTCTAGGCTTAAACAGCTGGGTGCCCGGCAGTGCTAGTTTTGAAAATGGGAACAATCACAAAAGGAACGTATTTGTGTGTCCGGGTAGAAGGATGGCAAAGACCAGAAGTCTAGTTTGGCACAGATTGAATTTGAAATGCTTATGAGACATCCAAATGGAAAAGTCCAGTAAGTCTGAAAAAAAAGTTCTGAGCTGAGGATACAACTTTAGAAATTGCCAGTATATAAAAACTGAAAGCCATAGGAATAGATAAGATCACCTAGAGAGAGTGGAGGTAGAGAAAAGAAGTCAGGAATAAATACTGAAAGGCTTGGTCCACGTTTCCTCTTCACACTGAGCTAATTCATAGCACTCTAGTGGCAAAACCCTACTCTCTACTCCTCCAACAAGCCAGGCGCAGCTGCCTCCAGGCCTCAGCTGCTTCATTCTTTGCCTGGTTGACACTTAGGCTTCTTGGAGATATAAAGTAACTTTCACTTCCTCAGGGAGATAGTGTAAGTTATCTAAATTGGATCCCCAACTGGTCCTTCATCGTTATTTTAGTTATAGTAAATTTTAGTTAAGGAAAACAGCCAGAGAGGTAGGAAACAAACCAGGAGCTTGTGGTGACTGACGTCTCAAAAGAAGTGTGCGGTTAACATTTTTAAATGCCTTAGGCTTCTAGTGACACAGGGACTGACCCAGTGAGGTGCAGTTCTGATGGAGAGTGGGGCATAAAGGAATCAAAAGAACAAGTCTCCATGTAACTGAGCAGGGCCGTGACTTCCTATAACAGAAGGGAAGGGGAAGGAGGAGTGAAGATAAAGGAGGTGTGAGGATGCGGTGTTCAGGAGATTAGATTTTCCAGTTGGAAGCCAGTTAGCCTAGATATGCACCAGGGAAATGAAGATGAATAAGATACAGAATAAGATTCAGGCTGTTCACTCAAGAAATTGGGATGATAAAAAAGCTTAGGATTATCATCCCATTATCTCCTATTATCAATTCTGTTCTAGGAGTAACTGTAGGTTACTAGGGAGAAGAGGGATGAAGGGAGGAGCAAAGCCTTGCCTGTTGGGTTCAATGAACATTATTCGAATGATGGGCACATTTACCCCTTTAGTATTTGAAATTTTAAAAAAGCGAAAAAAAGAAATAATTGTAAAATATTAACCTCCTGTTCCATTATGAGAATTTAGTGATGAGGGCATTATTTTTACACCACCGTTCAAGGTCATCACCGAGGTCTGACTTTTCACACGTGTCTGCCTCTTGAGGGTGCATGTTATCACGCAGTGTACGGAGTAAGTCACTACCGTAGATACTAACTGGGATCTTGTCAAAAAGTCATGAGAAAAATTCAAAAATTTCAACCTCTGGCATAAATGGGTTAAAGGCAAAATTTGTAAAATGACAGCACCAGTGAACTGTTGTAACTCGTATATAATCTTACACCCAGAATAGCCACTGAAAAAGTTATACAAAGAGATGCACAAAACATTCTAGTATTACAGATAGATCAAAATGGAATCCTTCAAAACATTCAAGGAACCCATGGATAGGCAGGAAAAAGAAAATAGATGAAAAACTAAGGAGAGCAAACAGAGAACAAAAAAATAATGTGGCACAATTAAGTCTTAATATATTTATAATTATATTAAATGTAAATGTTCTAAGTATATTAATTAAAGGACACATTGGTAGAGTGGATAAAAATATGGCTATACTATGTCTACAGAAAGCTCATTTCAAATATAACAATATAGGGAGGTTGAAAGCAAAAGAAAGGAAAATTACACTGCGCAAGCATCAATCAAAAGAAAGCATGAGCAGCTATAATGATATCAGAAAAAGTAGACTTCAGAGCAAAGAAAATGACCAGCAAAAGAATGGAACATTCCACAGTGATAAAAGGGGCAATATACCGGTGGCGGCTGCGGCGCAAAGGAGTAGGGTGCTGGCCCCATATACCGGAGGTGGCGGGTTCAAACCCTGCCCTGGCCAAAACAAACAAACAAACAAGAACAACAAAAAGGGACAATCTACCAAGACACAGCAATTCTAAATGTATGCATACTAAATAACAAAGCTATAAAATATGTGAAGCAAAACTGATAGAATGGAAAGAAGTAGAAACAGATAAATCTACAAGCTTAGCCAGAGACTTTAACGCCTTTCTCACAACAATAGAGCAGTTAGAGAGAAAGTGAGGAAAGATTATACAAGAACTCAACACCACCACCAAACAACAGAAAATAATTGATATTAACAGAACACTCTATCCAAGAACAGCAGACTACACATTCCTTTAGGTACCTACACAATATATACATTATCTTAGGCCATAATAAATCCTGACCAAATTTATAAGAATTAAAATCACACAGAATATATTCTCTGATAACAGAACCAAACTAGAAACTAATAAAAGTAAAATCTCTGAACGCTTGGAAATTAAACGACACACTTCTAAATAATCCACGAGTTAAAGAGGACGTTTCATTGAACTGAATGACAATGAAATACAACATATCGAAATTTGGGGATAAAGCTACAGCAATGCTAAGAGTGAAATGTATAGCACCGATTATTCACATTATTAAAAAATCAATATCTGAAATCAATAATCTATGCTCCCTCAAGAAACTAGAAAAAAACAGCAGAAATGTATTCAAAGCAAGCAGGAGGAGAGAATAAAAGGCAGATAAGCAATCAATGAAATAGAAAACAGAAAACTAAATAGAGATTATCAATGAAACAAACCTAGTTCTTTGAAAAGATCAATAAAATTGATAAACTTCTAGCAAAACTAACAAAAAAAGAAAGTGAAGATAAATGATGATGATCAGTAATGAAACAGGGCTAACCCTATAGAACAGGGGTCCTAAAACTACAGCCCGCGGGCCTCATGTGGCCGTGTGAATTGTATTTGTTCCTGTTTTGTTTTTTACTTCAAAATAAGATATGTGCAGTGTGCACAGGAATTTGTTCATAGTTTTTTTTTTTAAACTATAGTCCAGCCCTCCAACAGTCTGAGGCACAGTGAATTGGCCCCCTGTTTAAAAAGTTTGAGGATGCCTGCTATAGATCTTGCAGTTATCAAAAGGCCAATGAAGGAATTCTACTAATAACTCTACAAACACAAATATTACAACTTAAACACATGGATAGGCTATTTGGAGAACATATATTACCCGTAATTTACACAGAATGAAATAGATAATCTGAATAGTCTTATTAAGGAATTAGAAGTTTTAAGTTTTAAAACTTAAAACAGGGTTTTCCAGCCCCTGTGGTTTCACTAGAGAATTCTGGCAAAGAAGAAGAAACATCAATTTTAACACAAACTCTTCAAGAAAAGAAAAGAGCTGAGGACACTCCCTAATTCATTTTATAAGGTCATTATTACCTTGATATCAAAACTAGACAAAGATAGTAAAAAACAGAAAACTTCAGACTAATATACTTCACAAACATAAAAAGGCAAATGTGTGGCAAGGATGTGGAGCAACTGGAATTCTCTTACATTGCTGGTGGGAGGGTCAACTGCTATAACCACTCTGGAAAATGGTCAGTGACAATCTGTGAAAGTTGAACATGGCCCAAATTTATACACCTGGGCAAAGATTCAACAGACATGTTTCTCCATGTTCAACAAAAGACTCAATGCTGCACGGGGTAGATAATAATAGCACTATTGTAATAGCACCAAATATTTACATGTCCATCAGCAGTTGAATAAGTAAACTATGGTATACATAGATAATGAAATATGATGAAAGTCATGAAAATGACAATGTTGAACCAAAGTAGTCAGATACAAAACAATACATGCTGTATAATTACATTGATATAAAGTTCAAGAACAAGCAAAATTCCTCTAGGGTGCCAGAAAACAGGAAAGTGGTTATTCTTTTGGAGAGAGGTAACTGGAATGGGACACGGAGGCACCAAGGTGGCTGGTTATATCTGTATCATAGTTACATGAGTTTTATGAATAATCGACAAGTTATATACTTAGGGTACATGCAATTTTATGTATGTTGCATTCAATTATAGTTGATGATTTACAAAAATTTTTATTATATTCATAAATAATATAAAAACAAAAAATGCCCACTGAATCTGGTGAAATGAAGATGGTGAGGGACCTTAAGTTCAAAGAAGAGGCAGGCTTGAAAGACCTAACATTAATTCCGACTTTATGAATGAAGCAGGGAGCAGTTCAGGGGCTGAGCCAAGGTTGCAAAGACTTAAATAGCAGACTGGGGATTTGAACCCCTGGAGTGGGGCTGTTGTGCTTTTAATCACTGAACTAGACATTCTCTTCATCTTTAAGAGCACAAAGGCATGAGGAGGAAAAGGAAACATTAGATAGGGGTGTTCAAATGCACTGGAGTCTGTGGCTGTCTGAGGAAGGGCAAATAGGCACAGCAACTTGAAGTTCTCTCAAGGGCTCTCTCTTACAGGGCTGCACAGGCTAGTCGAACCAATATTCACGACCGGATATAATGTAAGAAAAGGTTAAGGACTTGGCACACTATGTTAAGTTTATTGAGGTAGGGAGATTTTCTGGAAAGATTTTGGATTTGAAGGACAATTCTGATTATATCTGGAAAAATCATCTATTTTAAATGTTTAATATCTCACAATATCAGAGGAATGAAGTGTGCCTAAGTGTGTTGCATGTGTACACAAGCTATATTCTTTCAGGGGAAAATAGTATTTTAGTCTTGGAGGGAAAAAAAACATTTTTTTAAAAGTATGGGACTTACAATTTTATGATTAGGCCAGGATTTGATTATAGGTCAAAGCAGGACAACTTAATATAACTAGCGTTGAAGCAATAATTAGTTTTTTAACTTCCATATACAAAACCACTGTCTGGAACCTTAAGAAAAAAGCATTACTGAATAAAAACCAGTCATTCTGTTAGTTCCTTTTATTGAAAAAACAGGAAGGTATGTACACGTAGGGATTAAATGCAAGAAAAAAGTAGATGACCTGTCTGTGCACGGCATAATATCATCAGTGGGTGCAGACTGGGAGGGAGGAACGAATTAAACCAGTGAGTCGACTCTCGGTCCCACTGCCTTAGCAAACACGTCCTAGGTCACTATTAGTGAATTTTTACTGGAAATATTTCCTGGAAATGGCTCACGAACTTATTTCCAAATTAAGAAAGGTTTGCATATTGAAATAGTCTGTGAATCCTTTTTCTAACGTAAAGTACATACAATTTACACTTTGGATATTACTTAATCCATAATGTATCTATTGAAGCTGTTCAATGGGGAAAAACACAAAGAGATGAAATCATTTGTAGAGTATCACACAGATGTGGAAACCAAGATTAGGAGTGATGCCATTCTATGTTTCTGCTGAGATTGCTGTTTTGGGGATATCTGATTGCCCTGATGTGTATACCTAGAAACAAATTAAACAATCTCTAAAAACTCAAAGCCTGAGCATCTTTCCTTGCACAGTTGACTTTCCTTCACTGGGTTTTCTCTGCTTGCCCATCTGGTTTCCAGCCTCCTTAGCCTCTGCTCCCATCTTTGGTGCCTCAGTCTCTCAAAGGCAAGGCAAGCACCCTCCTCTATGGCTTCACAGCCTTACTCTGCTCACACACTCTTCCTTGAAATCTTCCTCTGACTTTTATTTCACCTGTCTATTCTCTCCGTACATTATTTGTACTTGCATGTCTAGACAGCAAATCATTTGCATAGCATTTCATGATACCTTTGTATAATATTAAATTCACTATTCCAAAATCAATTGAACAGGGTAAGTATTCTGCATTGCATATAAAAAACAACTTATTAAAAAGCTCTCTGGATTATTTTTCTACCTATCCCATTTATCCAAACTTGCCAAAATACAATACAGGTGGTCAGAGAAAAGAAACAGAAATGTAGTAAAAACCTATTTTCAGTGTTTTAAAAATTGTTTTGAAATACAACATTTCCTGAAATACAGAAGTGAAAGTGATGAATGTTAAGTGTATATTTTTCACTTTAACTGACTGATCAGACGAGTATTTATAACCCCCTGACTGATGTCTCAGGCTGATAAATCAACACTGGGGAGAATATTTCAAGCACATTTATCATTTAAGACAAACAGCCTTTACTGAGTCTGATTATTTTTTAGTCATCATTTGAGCTCCCCCCTACGTTTGCTCCTTCTCAATGTTAGTAATATCTGTATAAGACTTCTCAATATTTAATGTTACAGCTTGCATGTTGCATGCTGATGAGGCTAAGGTCACAGGTTTAATCTGCAGAAGGCCAGTTATCTTTAAAAAAAACAACAAAACACAAAACCAGCAAAACTCTATTTCACAGTGAAGCCTGATCCCGGTCAGCTTCTTTGTAATACCTGCGGTTGGTGTCAATGTCATAAAGATCACAGAATTGAAGTTTTTAGGGAAACTAAGGCCAACATACTTTAATAGACTCAACTGTATAGAGGTTCATAATTAGCAGAAGAAAGCTTGGCATCCTTGAGTACCAGCCACACTTTAGCTCAGTTAACACCCCGTGTGGTCCGCTGGGTCAATGCTGTCTGTGTCACATCCAAAGGAATGCGACATCAAAGAGAATCTTACCTGTTCACTTTCTTCTTCATCACTACTTAGCTTAAGGTCATCTTCTAGCATTCTGCAAAGAGGAACACAGAGGTACAGAGACTTAGAGGATTCAAAATAATTCAGCAACAAAATATCACCTTTTCAGCAATAAGTCTATTTGATTTCCTATTTTTTTTCTTTCAGTTTTATGCACCTTTCCCCCGATGCGCTCAGGAAATAGCAGACCACAACATCATAAAAATGAACCCTCACAGCAGTCATAGGCTAAGGTAGGCAGCCTCCAGAAGATGCTTAGTAGAGAAACTGTACTTAACAATAATTTATTGTATATTTCAAAACAGCTAAAGAGAAGAACTGTAATGTCTCCAACACAAAGACAAATGATTGAGGAGTCGGATACACTAATTACCCTGATTTGATCATTAGACACTGTATACATGCATCAAAATAACACACGTACCTCAAAAGTATGTATAACTATGATTTAACAACTAAAATACGCTGTTTTAAAAAACCAGAACCAAACAGGGGCTTTTTCCTGGGCAGTTTTAATTCTGAAATTACTTGTTCAGTATTTTTCACGTCTAGATGCTGTGCCCGCATCCCTGCCTGAGGGGCCTTCATGGTAAAGATAATTAGGAACCAGCAGCACTGTGCTGGAGATAAGAAATAGTAACTTGAGTGGTGAACTAGCTGGCTAGGCCTCTGTCCCTCAGGGAGCAGGAGAAGACACTGCTCCAGAGGTCCTACTGAGTGAAGAAAGCCAGATAGGAAGAAGCCTGTAAAGGCCATTGCTAGCCCATGTGGTCCCTCCAATTTGTCCCGGGACTGGCAGGAGGAAAAGATACTTTTAGGTCCCCAACAGTTAAAAGTAAAAAGAATAAAAAATAAAAAATTCAGGTCCTATTTGTGGTGATGATAAAATTGTATTCTTTTCAGCATTGCTGTATTGTTTCTTTAGAGAAGGGTAGTTTTCAGATTAATTCATTTCAAAAGCAATCTTAATCAGAAGCACATTTTAGTAAAGTACGTTATATAAACATAACTACCCTGCCAGGGAGCAGGAGAAGCCCACTTCTGAGGGACCCTGGGGCTCCACGTTCTTGTGTGCCCTTGTGCTCAAAGGCCTCCCTGTCCAAAGGCTGTCCCCTAAAATGTGCCTATTGACCTTTAATTGTCAATTACAGGCATATCATCAATACTTGCCTCTGAATATTTGTATAAGTCATTTCATTCACTTTCAGAGTGAACTAGGGGTAAAAAACGGGTGGAGTGTGGACCCAGTTCTGCCCCAACTATTTATTATGTGTTTGGGGCAAGTCAATTACCTTTCACCCCCATTTCTTTATGTGTAAAGTGAAGGTTTTTGCTGGGCAATCTCTAAGGTCCAATTCTGCTTTAGATTCCATTAGTCTACAACATAATTTTGCTCCTCGCATTTTATCAAGTAGAAAAATTTCTGTTGGTTCTACAGGAACACAACTGAGAAATTTCTAAGTTGTTTTGGTGTCTCATTTAAGGCATTACCATTAGGACCTCAAATCTGCTTCCTTATAGGCTCTTGCTATTCTGCCAGTATTGGGAGGTACATCCTTTCATTGTTTAAACCAGTGGTTCTCAACCTTCCTAATGTTGAGATGTATTTTCATTGTTTGTTACAAAGGGGTTGCGACTCACAGGTTGAGAACAGCTGATTTAAACCACGACCAAACAAATAAAACAAAAGCCCCAATTTTGGAGCTTCACCTGCAATTACCCTGCCCATCAGGCATGCCATTCATTTCCTTAACCTCAAAAAGGCATATGTTTGGCTTCAAAGAGAAGAGACCTCTTAGTGATTCTTTGTTTGGGCATAACCTAGGGAAGGGGCTGTGTTTTCTTTGTCCTTAGGTCCCTGTGGCTAGCACAGAGATGGCACCCAGTATAGAACAAATCTGTTGGCTGGGTTGAGGTACCTTCCCCAAGACTATTTTCCTAGCAAAAGGTGTAAATGCGATGGGGAAAAAAAAAAACAAAACCAACAACAGAGGAGATAGTTTCTTGCCTCCACCCCTCACCCTCTGTTTTGGGGTAAACTGCCCTTGCAATTTGGTTTAATCTCAAGGACACCTAGTAAGCATAGGTGCTCTAAGTGTGGGTGGTCCTGTTGGTGGGCAGGAAAAGAGGGGAGTAAGGACACATAAGTCATGGTTGTTAACCTTCTACTGTCAGATGAAAGTCATGGGCCTGGGAAGTTTAATCTTTATATGAACACAGGGAAGTGGGAAATTGTACCTAAATGGAGCTTTATTTATAAAATAGTCATGACACAATTTTACAAAAAGGTGGCCAACATGTAGAGAATATTTTGTAGAACTATGTAATGAATATTTTGTAAATAAAGGTACATTTGGCTATAATTTCCCATATTCCCTATTTATGGCAACTTTAGGGGTGACTCCTGGGAAACCTTGTAATCACTTTATCACTGCATTTACCTCTTTTGCACCGAGGGTGCAACAAAATGTATACACCATTTAAGACAGGAAAAAAATAACTGTATTAAAAGTGTAATATTCGGTATATACCAACAACAAAAGATGAATGAATACAAATCAAGTTGGGCACTTCTTGTAATTGCAGAAGTCAAATGTGACTTGAGAATTACAAATTTAATAGTTTTTTTTTTCCTTTCTTAAAATGTGCATATTTTTGGCGCACTCTGTATTTAAAAAAACAAATTTACTGTGTTTCAGGCTGAGTTCTAAAAGCAAAGGATCACATAAATACTTTGCATTCAAGAGTTTTCCAGAGAAGTTCAGTTCAAATTCAATTAAACGTAGAATATCTTGAAGTATGAGAAAGTGGCAATGGAAACATGAAATTAAACAGTTTATACAAACATTCCCACAGCAATCTTTGGTGGTACTAGTTCCAAAACATGGGATCACAGAGCTGAGACAGAGAACCATGGCCGCACGCACCCCAACTCCCAACAGACACACAGGCACCTGCTGAGGAAACTGAGGCTCAGAGTCACCTGAGCACACGAGCCCTCCTGCTTCGTTCTGATGGTTGCAGGCCGATCCCCAAGACCCAACCCCTGAAGCACGGTGCTTGTTTCCTTTCACTGCATTCTTTTTTTTTTTTTTTTTTTTGTACAAAAGGTTTTTATTGGCGGGGGAAGCTGCAGAGCAGCATTAAGGAGGGGAGAGAGAGAGAAATGGGGGAACAGAGGAGGGGAGAGAAAGGAGGAAGGGGGAGAGAGAGAGAAAGAGAGAGGCATGAGGCACACGGGGGGGAGAGAGAAAAGACCTTTTCACTGCCTTCTTTAAGTCTGATTCAGCGTTCACAAGGAACTCCATTTTTTATGCTGACCATATCAGAGTGGCCTCAGACTAAAGAGGGGCTAAAGTTCACAGCTGAACGATGGAACACAGTTTTAGAAAGAAGGAAAACCTGTGACACCCACAAGATCACAGAGAAGGTCCACAGTTGGTGCATGGCCAGCAGATGGCAGACGGAGCCTCCTTCACCTGAACACACAAATGGCCTCACTGCGGCTGTGCGCCCAACCCACTTCCAATCCTGGAGAATGTTTTTATCACTTGTCTATTTCTGGAAGAAATAGATTGTCAAAGGTATATTAAACAACAAATAAACAAGAGTGTTAAAGGAAGAGTAAAAGGAAGATACCAGTTAAGTGTTTGGTAGGCTACTGTGGGTGGCATCTCTTGTTTTTAAAAAGGCAGGCAAAAACTCCGGCGCTGTAATGGAGGGCAGAGTCTGGAGCTGGGCACCTGCACACAAGGACACCAAGTCTGGCTCCTGCAGGCACCTCCCACACTGCTACATCCTGAGCACTTCCCTCCAGCTTGCCATCTGGGCTGCCTCCACCCAAAGTCACCTGCTTCATGTCCCCTCAGAGCCCTCCAGGGTGATAGGACCCCTAACTCAGAGCAGCAGCTCTCATTGTTTAAAGGGGTGTTCGCACAGACCAGTTAAGTGCTTTCTAGACATTACACCAATCCCCACAGTAACTCCTCCAAGGTGGGAGGTGGCCCTGTGCGAGGAACAGTGGGCTGCAATGTGGTCAGAGCAGGCACCCAGGGGGAGTCCTAGCTCTACTGTTCAATGAGCCCAGGGATCTGGCACCTGCAACTCCCCCCATAATCCTTAGGAAATTCTTTGCCCAGGACCTGGCATGGAAGGAAAAGTCAATCAATGCTCATTTTTACTAATATTCTTTTTTCCTAGGAGGGCACCAGGCCTCAGAGCATTTAAGTAACTTGTCTGGGTAAATGAATTGAAATTTGAAATGTTCTTGTAATAACGCATCAAAAATAAGCCATCCGTCCTACTTTGAGGCCATTTTGAAAAGGGTGACATTCTGTAGAGACTGCAGGGAGGGAATATATTTTAGGTTCTAAGTACACATAACCACTGTCAGTTGGCCAGATGCGGCTTTATGGTGACAGAATATGGAAAACATACCCATCAACCCCAGGGCAGAGATGTCTGCCATGGGAGCCAGTCGTTGGCCACGCAGCCAGGGGTCCCTGCTGCCTGGGGACAATGGGGTCGTTCACATAAAATAGACAATAGAGTTGAGCTTTTCCAGTTGGGGCCAGAGAGCAGAGGTGATATCTGAAGCGCTCGACTACGCAGCCTGAATACTTGAAGAGCTGTCAAACTACTGTCAGGGACACTCCAAGTGTCATCGTGAAGTATCAAACAGGTGCTGAAGATTGTGACATTTAAAGGACACAAGCAAAAAATTTTTTTAATGCAATTAAGTGATTGAGACCTTATCCAGTTTTTATTTGAGGACTGTGTTAGACAACAGCTTGTTACAATGACTGTCCCAGGCATACTGTAACACTCTCCCCAACACCTGGTGCAAAGGCTCAAAAGTTTCAGAGCCACTGGCTGCACGGGCACATGCTTCCACACAGGGAGGGGGCCTTGTAAGAGCTCAACAGAGGACAGGACGCAACAGGAGTTCCATGTGGAGCTCTAAAGAGGGAACTAAGCACACACATGTCCCTCTGTGGTTTGCCAGGTACTGTCTCAGGTGTACCCGTCTCTTTCTGAAGGTGAAAGGTGAATGGAAAGGAAATGTGTCCTACCACCACCAGCAGAACTGGCACCCAAACTCCAATTTTGACTCAATTACTCACAGGTTCACCGCATGCTGGGGTGGGCACATCTCCACACAAAGTGGACTGTCTTCCCTGGTTGGTGCTCCTCACACATTAAATTCAAATCAGCATTGTCATTTCCCCCATTTTTGAGTGAGTGCCTTAAATTGTGAAGCTCGGGCAGAATCCAACTGTCTCATTTGAAGGCAAATTCAGTAGTTCTGAGAAAGGAGAAGAATTCAATACAACCCTGGCAACTTTAATGTTTGATTATTGTAACTTCCCTATAATTGAGCCAGAGATAAATTCATGTTGTAGCTGGTACAGTTTTGAGGCACAAAATTTTTCAGCAAGCAGGAACAGCAGCCTACCCTTAACAAATGGCCAATGGCTTCTACTATTTATCTGTATCCTACACAGGTTCCTGCAAACGGGCATTTAACTACCTTCAAGTGTAATGGCAGCCATTTCACGGTGCGGTGGCTTTTAATTAATAGGATTTCCCTTGAATTACTTGTCAGATGGGGCCCTTAATAGATCTGAATCCTTTAGTCCTTTAGAGTTCATTTCATTTTCCTTAATCTTAATGGCTTTTTAAAAACATGAGTTCTAATTGAGCTGTCTGATTTTCAAATTTGTTTCTATGGCTGGTGCTACACCTATCTCCACCTGTGTGGGATTTAAAACCCAAACCAAAGTCTATGAATCCCCACTAAACATATTCATATATGCAAATAGCTATTCTAGCAATTAGCAGCACATGATAGGCTAGTCCTTATGCACCCCCTGCAGGGATTCCCCAAGTCATCGTCTTCACTGCTTAGAAAACAGGAGGGAAAGTTATACAACTCATTTCACTCTTTCTCAAGTCCACTGCTCTGTCAGGATCAGTGCTACAATCTGCCTGGGGTTATCTTCCTTAAGTGACCTGCTTCCTCTTTCCATCTGTTCAGAACTTAGCTCAGCTATTTCGGTTAACAGGGAACCAGGAAGACTAGCACAGGCTCAAGTTGGGGGTTGGGGATTAGTGTATCCAGGTCACAGGCTCACGTTGGGGGTTGGGGATTAGTGCATCCAGGGCACAGGCTCATGTTGGGCGTTGGGGATTAGTGCATCCAGGGCACAGGCTCAAGTTGGGCATTGGGGATTAGTGCATCCAGGGCACAGGTCAAGTCAGTAGTCTGAAGGCCAATGACAAAATCAGGAATGAAATGAAGGGTGGTCTACTGGACCTAAGTGTTTCCAATGTTGCTGTTTTCAGATCCAGGGATCTCTATGTCTTGTCTTAATGGCTTTTTTAAAAATACAAAGCAATTTTGGTTCATAGTGAGATGGTATTTGCTTGCATGTGTCTGCTTCCTGGACTCTTTCTTTCTTAGGACCTATTCTGGTTGTCAGTTAATTGTTAAATGATCTTCTGATGCTGCCGTGTTCCACCTGTGGTGAAGGTGTACTGCTTCCCTTCTGTTTATGACCTTAGTTTTTCTTAGGATAACAACTTCTGATGGTCCTTTTTACCGCTTACATGCTGAGTCAACCTACTGCTGTTGACTACAGGCCTGTTTTCCCTGGGAGACAGCATCTCATTTCCTACTTTATAAGGTCCTCACAAAAGCCAACCTCACTTAGGTAACCTGCCAAACCCTGATGAGATTCGGGAAGACTCTGTCTTCAAAATCTCAATCAACTGTCTTTCCTGATGGCACCCATATCTACTAGTAATATAGACTAGAAATCAAAGGAAAACGAACATCAACACTAAGAAAAGGAAACAGTGGTACTAGGTCCTGGGGTGGTGGAATGCCTTCGGAAAGGGCAGCGGCCAGGTTGGCTAGCACTATAGTCTGAATTCTGTCCCTAACTAGCTTGATGAACTTGGACAAATCATCTACTCTCTAGAGATCGTTTCCATATCTCTAGAGCAGTGGTTCTCAACCTTCCTAATGCCACGATGTATTTTCATTGTTACAAAGGGGTCGCGACCCACAGGTTGAGAACCACTGCTCTAGACTTACTGTCAGATAACATGATTTCCACATCCTCTCCCTGGTCTGAATTCCAGGGCTTTGTGTCTTTACCAGTGGGCAGAAAGTCTGGTAAGACTGTTGGAGAATAGTAAGGAGCACTAGAGACGACCAGAAAGGAATCAGGTGAAAGTAAAATGAGCAGGTTGGAATTTGAGTAAATGGCACCAAAATGAAACAGGAGCCTGGGGCCCTGGGTAAAGCCCTACTTTCCTCATGTCAGGTGAAATATTTCTAATGGTTTTTCTATGAATCAAACAGAGAATGGATGTGACATTCTCTGTAGCTCTACATAGAAAGCTATGTAGACATATAGAGTGTTTCAAATACTGGATGAAGATTTTCCCATGTACTACAGGTAATATGGGGTGCAGGAAAAATCTCTCCCCCCAGGCTCTAGTCCTATAAACCTGCAATGCTGAAGAAGCTTCCCTTGAAACAAAGAACAAAGGCAATGACCAGACTATATCCTAGTTTTCCTGCACGAGGTACAAAGACTTCGGAGTTGGGAGATAGGGCCAGCTTGAGATCAGGGAAGTGGTCATTGCTGTCATAAACTAACAAATTGGCTTTAATATTTTTTTAGACTCTTCCCTGTTTCAGTGGAATGTGACCCACAAACTCACATCCAACAGCTTTTTGGTAGTTTTTTTTCCTCTTAAAAGAACCTTTACAAATAAAATCAGATGATACAGAAGTAGAGCATGTCTACAGATGTAGAAAATGCATTTGACAAAATCTTTTTTGTTTTGTTTTTTTTTTGAGACAGAGCCTCAAGCTGTCACCCTAGATAGAGTCCTGTGGCATCACAGCTCACAGCAACCTCCAATTCCTGGGCTCAAGCGAGTCTCTTGCCTCCGCCTCCCAAGTAGCTGGGACTATAGGCGCCCGCCACAATGCCTGGCCATTTTTTGGTTGCAGCCATCATTGTTGTTTGGTGGGCCCAGGCTGGATTCGAACCCCCCAGCTCAGGTGTACGTGGCTGGCGCCTTAGCCCGTTGAGCCACAGGCGCTGAGCCTGATGTCCTTTTTGATTATATACCTATATATACCTCTTCTTTCTAGGCACAGAAGAAAGATGCTTTAATGAAATAAAGATCCTATATGACAAGCCCACAGCTAACATCATACTCAACTGTGAAAGACTGACAACTCTTCCTCTACGATCAGGAATAAGACAAGGACACCCACTCTCATCATTTCTGTTCAACATAGGACTGGATGTCCCAGCCAGAGCAATTAGGCAAAAGAAAGAAATAAAAGACATCCAAATCAGAAAGGAAGTAAAATTATCTCTGCAGATGACTTGATTTATATATAGAAAATCCCAATTTGCCACCAAAAAAACCTGAAAAAATTTATTTAGAACTAATAAATTCAGATGACATACAAGAAGACAGTGAACAGACTAATAGAGTAAACGGCCAGTGTTTCAAAGGAGCGCTCACTGAGTTCTCTAGGCTCTGTTCCACATACCAGAAGAAGTCTGTATCTTCCCCAAAATCCTATTTCTACATGATCCTTTAATTTTTTCAAAAGGAACAGTTTGTTCCCCGAACTCCATTATGAAGACGCATTTAGAAAGGCATGAAGCCACAACATACTCTTTAAGGTAATTGAAACAGTAAGTGGGATAGTTAGGGGGGGAAAAATGAAGCCACCTGTATTAAGGTATACAGATGGCATTGCTGGTAAGTGCAGGGGATTCACCAACCAGACACAGAAAATACCAAAAAGAGAAGTGTACCCTCACAAATCAAAGTGCAGGTGAGGGTTTGACAACTAATCCTTTCAATATAGTCCATATTTTCCTTTTCAAATTGTTTTGCAGGCTAAGTGTGCTAAGTTCCTCATCTGATGGGTCCCCAGGCAGAGTAAAGACTTTGAGAGTGCCGTGGGGAAAATGTTTATAAAGAAACACCTTCTTGGAGCATTACTTGCTCTGAGCTCCAGCTGCTGGGTAAGCCAGAAGCTCTTTGGGAGCTTCAGGAATGAAAGTCAGGCCAACGATTCTCAAACTTGAGCCTCGTCTATGGCCATACCACACTGAACGTGCCCGATCTCGTCAAACTTGAGCCTCCATTAGAATCTCCTATGGGAGGCTTGGTGCCTGTGGCTCAACGGGCTAAGGTGCCAGCCACGTACACCTGAGCTGGCGGGTTCGAATCCAGCCTGGGCCCGCCAAACTACAATGATGGCTGCAACCAAAAAATGGCCGGGCGTTGTGGCGGGCGCCTGTAGTCCCAGCTACCTGGGAGGCGGAGGCAGGAGAC
>CAUYRH010151681.1:0-39748 GCA_963574655.1 Perodicticus potto
ATCCAGAAGAGAATCTTCATGAAAAGGAAGTAACCCACGAAGTAGATGGAGAAGTAGCAGCCAGAGACAGGACTGTGTGAAAAGAGGGCGTGGTTTAAGTGTGAAATGATGCTATTGGGCCAAGGGAAAAAAGACAGAAATTCACATTGAATAAAAGGATATAATGAAAATTGTAATTCACATCCAATAAAAGTGTTGTTGATGACTTTGGCAAAGATATGTTCTTAGAGTGATGTGTGTTGAAAAGTGGAAGCCTGGGTTTCAGTAGCTTCATTAGCTTTGGTCATAAAACGGTTTAGTAAATAGAAAGGGGTACAGTGATAGAGGTTCAGAAAGAGAAACTTGGAAGGGTTCACATTTTGTTTAACTGTAAAACATTTGAAGTGCTCAGCGGACATCAATGAGGTGATACTGAGCAGGCATTGGACAAGTATGAAGTTCCTTGGGGAGTTAATTCCTCTCGCTCTCTCCTGATTCTGCTTTTCCTTTCTCAGTAGTTCTTACCACCATCTGCAGTACTCATGCTATATATGTTACTGGTCATTTATTAACAGTGTCACACACATGCACATACGCAATACATATACACATATGGATACACGTACACACTTCAGAACGGTAGCTTCAAAAGACAAGGAATTCACTTTAATTGCTATATTTTCAGCAACCAATACAGTAGCTGTCACTAGTATTTTAGATGCTATTCAGTATCCATTTTAAAAAATAACTTGAAGTTGTTCTACCTTTGTCTCGGGATATTTATATATTCTGGGGTCTTTTTATAAAACCAACTGAAGTAAGCAGTGGGGTTAGGTGTCCGTATAATGGCTTATGAAAACATTCTGTCTTCCCATCCCCTGATCCTTTTAGGATTAAAGTCCTCTCTGCTACTTCTATGAAATGACCAATGACACGTTTTTACTACCTCCTGAACAGCATGCCAGGGTCTGAGAATATCTTCAAAGCTGTTTAGGGACCAATATCCAATACACATCATGCTGTTTAAGGACCAAGATCCAATATACATCCTGCATCCATTTACCCTCTGAGCCCTATCTCCTGAGTATGATATCCTAAGAAGAGAAAGAGGGCCAGGCCTTCCTTGCATCTACTTTTTGCCTTCGAAGGCTATGAATATTTTTTCTTAGTCATGGAATGAATGGGCTAGAAGCCAGAGTGCAATGAAAGCATATGGGATTCCCTTTCTCAAATTTTTTCCAACACTTCCTTAATATTTTTCCTAACATTTTTTTAGGAAAGCAGATTTTATTAAATCCTCTAAGCATTTCAGAGGACTAAAACTTCTAGGATCCTTAAGCCAGAGACTTATACATTTTTCCTACTTTCTTTTTCATCACCCCCTTTTAATGGTAATGGACCTCAGAGACATAATCTATGGGCTTGAAAGGGCAAAAGGAAATGTGAAAATAGTAGAAAATTGAAAAGAACAGAAGTTAATATCCTTAAAGATGTTATTCTGACACATGTATAGAGATTATTTTTTCTGTTTCAACAAGGAGTGGATCTTATACTTCAGTAAGACTTAAAAGGAGGATTTTATTTAAGCACTTAAAATAAGTCCGGTGATCTAGGAAATGACACACTAGACATGAGCATTCCTGGGACTCCCTCTCCGATTCATATCATTTGAGCAGAAGTCCAAGGACAGTTTACTTCAGTGCTCCATTGAGGCTTCCAAAGGCTACAATCCACATATGTTCCAGCTGGGGATATAGGTTCATCATAGTCTCAGCTGGTAAAAAGATCTTGCAAATCCTTCAGGTAATTGGGAGAATTCCTCTGGTTGCAGTTGTACAACTAACTGAAGTCCTTCTTTACTTACTGGTGTCTGTTCTTAGAGGATTCCTGCAATTCTTCCCGATTCTCTTCATGGCCCTCTCACAGCCTTGTAGCTCCCTTCTTCAAAGCCAGCAAGAGCTAAGTTTACCCTGCTGAGTAGACTTAGCATAAGACGGAGACTTACACAATGTGTAGTAATCACAGGAGTGACATTCATCTCCTTTGCCATATGCTAGTATAAGAAGCAAGTCACAGACCATGCCCATACTCAAGGGAAAGGGATTGTACAATGGCATAACCACTAGGAGTCAGGGATCATCAAGGTCACCTTAGATGCTGTCTGCCTCAGAACGGAAGGATTTGAATTCGCTTTCTATTGCTACAAAACCGATGGGCCAAATAGCAGCTTAAAACACAAACATATCTCAGGATTTTGGCATGCTGTCGCTGGGTCCTCTGCTGGGGAGTTCACGAGGCAGACAACAAAGTGTCCTTTGGGGCTGCTATCTCACCTGAATCTCAGACCCAATTTCATGCTCCGTTAGGTCATTGACAGCGTCTAGTTCCCTGTGGTTGTAGGACTGATGTTCTTGTTTACTTACTGGCTATTGAACAGGACTATTCTCCCCTCCTAGAGGAGACCTACCCTTGCCTGCCACGTGGTCCTCTCTGTAGCATGTAAGTTGCTCCCACAAGGCCAGGCTTTTTTGAATCTCTGACTTCCTCTGTCTTTGACTTCCAGACCCAGATTTAAAGGAGTCATGTGATAAGATCCAAACTACCCAAATAATGGGCCTTTAATTTTATCTCCAAAATCCTTTTTGCCATGTGATACAACATAATCCCTGGAGTTATATCCCCTCATGTCCAAAGGTGTTGACCACACTCAGGGAGAGGTATTTATATACGGCACATACCAATATATCTTGGGAACCATCTTGAAACTTATAGGGTCTAAGAAAAGGGCAAAAAAATGAATGTGTAAGGAATCATCTTAAAAAAAAAAATCTTAGGGGCGGCACCTATGGCTCAAAGGGGTAGGGCGCCAGCCCCATGTGCCGGAGGTAGAGGGTTCAAACCCAGCCCTGGCCAAAAAAACTGCAAAAAAAAAAAAAAAATCTTAGATTGATTTTTATCAAAGTAAACTACATTTAAACTTAGAAAATCAAGTTCACTATAAAATCATAGCCCTTTCCCTTCTCCCTAGAAGGAGAATTTTGTGGTATCTATTTTCACACAGTCTTCACTTCTCTTCTTTTGTTGGTAAAATGAACAAACGGATGACCAGCACACTAATACTGGCTTTGTATTTTTTCTAAGAGGAGGATTTGCCTCCTTTATAGTAACAAATGGGTTTTACACGGAGTAAGAACCTAGACTCTGTTCAGTGCTAGATAGGAAATCATCTGCCCTTACCTTAACAATACTAAGATAAATGAAAACCAATATGTCATTAACGGATCACTCAACTCGAAGGCAATCCAGTGTCTCCAGCACGCTGGATAGTTTTGGCAGAATCTTAACATGGGTTTCAGTTTTCTTATGTATAAAATTAAATCATGTGGTTATCAATTCTCACTAACTTACAAAAGTTAATGATTTTGTAGTTCCAAAATGAAGTAACTTGACAACCCAAAAATTTCACTAAGCATTGTCAATACCAAGTGCACAGTCTTGTGAATAATAAAGCAATTGTTGTATCCATAACTTCTCATATTGACATTTAGGTTCAAAATTATACTTGACTGTTGTTATTTTTAGCAAAAAAAAAATGTATTAAATCATAATATTTTATTTCTACCAAATAAAGATGAATTAAACAAATTAGAAAAGCTGTCAAAAACATATAAAGATATGTGCTTTTTAATATAAAAGGTAATCCAAATGTATGCTCCTAAACATTTTAATCTTATTTTATGAGGTATTTTCCACTTATTCAAATATAATAAAAATATATCTGAAAACAAAGTCTTTTTTTTTTTTTTTTCTTGAGACAGTACCTAGAGCCATCACCCTGGGTAGAGTGCAGTAGACCACAGCTCACAGCAACCTCCAACTCTGCAACTCCTGGCTTAAGCAATTCTCTTGCCTGAGCCTCCCAAGTAGCTGGGAGTACAGGAACCTGCCACAATGCCTGGCTATATTTTGATTGTAGTTGTCATTGTTGTTTGGCAGGCCCGGGCTGGATTTGAGCCTCCCAGCTCTGGTGTATATGGCTGGCACCATGGCAACTTGAGCTACAGGCGCAGAGCTTGAAAACAAAAAGTCTTTAAATAAACATGTTATTATAAAGGGTCTCAAAATGTACACGTTAGGACAAGACTTCAGCTGAAATGAATCCACAAAAGTACCCTCCTTCCAATCCAATATAGCCTTATGTTAACATTGTTCGTGGAGAAAGGACACACACACATCTTGGAGAGATACATATATATTTTTTTTAATTAAAAAAATGCAACCCTGAACTTGAGAAAGTCCAGGAATGAGGACCACAGACTGAAGCCAATCAGATTTAAGATAAGAAAGAGTAAGAATGGCAATGTCATTAGTGTGTGTGTGTCTCTTGGGTACCACATGGATTATGTTAAATTGTATAATTTTGATTCAGAGATTTAAAAGTTTAAGAAATAGTAGGTTGAAAATAACACAAATGTAAAAGAAGACTAAATACAATAACTGTTATAATTAAGCTACAAGTATTATGGAATTAATTCACTTTGTTCTCAATGAAGAATAATTTTGAACAAAACTTAAATGTACCATTGATAAACATTGGCCTGTTGTACTTTCCAGCTATAGGAGCATTTGCACTCCTTCACCTGTTGTACGCCTGGCCTTCTTCTCTTTTGCTAGATTGGCACGTGCGTGCACATATACTCTCACAGTGCCATAGAAGTCCAAAGTGGGCAGTAACTAGAAGCAAGTTGAGTGAGAAAGATGGAGTAATTAAAGCAAATTTCAAGTTCTGGAGAACTAGCTGCCTTGGGTTTGAATGAATTAGAGGGGAAATAAAAAGCAGAAAAGTGTTGCAGATTATTGATTTTTTAAGCTATAACTGCTATATATGCTATTAAACAGAATTGCAGTCTACCTTTTTTAGCATTGCATTGTCTTAGTTTAGGCATTATTATATTTAAAAATTAAACTTACATTGAAAAAAACTTTTCAAGAAACTGTATTAATTAACATTACCCATCCTCCTGGAAGGAGAGTTCAAGCTCCAGATTATAATATTCTTATGCGTATTCTACTTTGTCAGTTGTGGATCTGGAGACTTGGAACAAAACTAAATAGAACAAAAACATATCCCGTGTTGTTAGCTATCGTTAATGCTCAGTGAAAAATATAGTTTCAATCTTTGGTTCTATTAGACTTTTTTTAATTACCTGTGAATTTTATCAATCTACTTTCAATACTGATTATTGAAAATAGATAATAATTAGCCACATTCATCCAAACAATCCTGTCTGGTGTATTGAAGAGAGTAGATGTAAACAGTTTGTGTGTTCATGCACTAGGCCAAGTTCATTCTTTCATGAACTTTGCCCGTGGCCCATCTGTGTCTGAGGGCAGTGTTAACAATTATATTTAAGGTCATGTTCACTTCATGTCTCCAGAAAACACCGTGCACGTGGTCCGCCTCGGACGGCAAGGTTGTCATAGACAAGAACTCTGACCTTTAGTTTCTAAGAGGACACAAAGAAAAAAGGAAAGGACGGAATCAAAGGGAACTCAATTATTTTGTTTCTGAGTTTTTCTGTTATATGGTCAGACTTCTCAATGTCTTACTCTTGTTTCCTGATTTATGTTCATCTTCCTCTAGGAATTAACAATAACCATTTATAATAGACAACTTTCTTGTTAGAATAGAGGGTTCCTATTCCACTCATTTGGATTTTCTGACCGTTGATCTACCTGTGACCAGTAAAATAACAAACATGACAGAAAGGACAGAATTGAATAACTTCTTTGTATTTTATAGTGACATTATCATGATTTTCTAATAATTTTAAATAGTAGTTTTGTAACTGATTTGTCATACAATTTAACTTTAACATTTCTATGCTTTTTTTCAAAATTGAATGAGATATTTTTAATTAAGTATAAAATATACTGTTTCACAGTTGAAGTATTTGTATTTATTGAAAGAGAATATATTTAGGATAGACAAAGGCAACAAAATAAAATGGCAGGTGCGGGGCGTGCTTTTGCTCATATACAGATTATTAGGGCTGTTTCAATCCTTATACCTGGGTAAAATCCTTTTGACTGTTACTGTCAACCATAGCACTTTTCTTCCCTCTTCTGTTTCCTTGGATATTTTCCGGTTACTAAGCTCACCCATCAACACAAGTTTTCTTGACACTTGGCACTATTTTGTCTCAATGGCTCCGAAACAAAACTGTGATGTTAGGTCTTAGCATTTTAACCCAAAACATGTATACAAATATTAAACATACATATAAAACATTGTGTGTATTTAACTTTACATATATATAAGACTGTGTGTGTAGAGAGAGAGATACATATCAGTAAGAAAATTTTATTTAATGAATTACTCGTTGAGGCTAAATTATCAAAGAATCAAAAAAAAATCTTTAGTGTATCGTTTCCTTATTATTTCTCTATATACCCTATTTTGGAGAGAATTTGCATCCTTTTTCACGAATTATGAAAACAGATTATTATTCCATGTTTCCTTGTGTTTCCAATTTCACATTCTTTATGTTTACATCTTACATTATTTGAAACGTTCACTTGTTCTCCCTCACACTGTTTCCATTTACTATCGATTCCCACTTCAAAATTAGTAAAGCTTTTGGAGCACAAGCTTCCATTGCTGGTCCTGACCCCTTTGTTAAAGCAAATTTTGTCTTGTGTCTCTGTAAGAGACTGAATGAATCTCCTCTTTCTTCTCAAATTTGAAACTGTTCTGAAGGTTCTCTATAGCAGAAAGTAATTTCTTCACGCCTTTCCTTTATTTTGTACAAAAATGCCAATTTGTGGAATTTGTCTCATGAATTAATCCAAAATACTGAGACACTTAACACTAAATCAAGGGTAAATCTGCTTTTAAAAGTATACCCCTAAGACCCAGCAATTTGCAATCCCAGATATATGCCCCACACAATTGCCAACAGGTAAAAATATGGGTACACAGATATCCATGGAAGCAGTATGCACGGTAGCTAAAGGGTGGAAACAATCCAAATATCCGCCAGTGGGTGAATGGGCAGCTATGTGGTATATTCACATACAATGAAATACTATTCAGACACAAAAAGGAAGAAAGTACTGATTCCACGTGCATAAGAAGCAAAATTTTACCTCTCCCCACTTAGACTTTTTTAGCTGAGTCTGAGAATTAAACTGATAGAAGACAGATTAACAGGAAAAAGACTCACAAATCTGTTCAATACAAGTTTTTCATGACATAGGAGTCTTCATAAGCAATGAAGACCCAAGAAAGTAGCAAAATCAAAAAGTTTAATACACATATAAACAAGGGGAAGCAACTGTGAAAAAGTAACCTGTATGGGCAGGAAGATAAGAATTATTTTACCAAGTTCTGTCAGTACTAAATTCTCGCGATTCAACTCCTCATCCTTGATGGTGAGAATGTTACTTGTCCTGTGATACTGACAAGACGTCTTCCACGGGGGGGGGGGGGGTTATCTCCCGCTTTCAAGAAGGAAGAGGGGAGAATCCAATTGTCCTCCTCGTACCCGCTGTTCTTTTTCGTTGTTGTTAAATGCCCTTAGCTAAGAAAAACCCTTATGCCAAATTGGCATTATGGTGGGGTGACATGTCCTGTTTCCTTGCATTTCAGATTTCACATTTCTATTATTACATCTTTATTATTACATGTGGTACAATGGAGGAAAACCTCAAAAATGTTATGCTAATCCAAATAAGCCAGACACGCAAAAAATCCCATCTAATTCTATTTGTATGAAATGCCCAGTTTAGTTGAGTTCATAAAGACAAGGCAGGTTGGTGCTGCCAAAGCCTGGTAGGAGAGGACAGTGCAGTGACCGCCCAGGGCATATAGTGCTTTCCTTTAGGGTGACAAAAACAAGTTGTCATTAGCTATTGGTGGTGGCTCCCCAATATTGCGAATGTACTAAATACCACCGATTGTACAGTTTAAAATGGTTAATACTGTGTTGCGTGAATTTCTTAACTTTTTTAAAAAGGGGGGAAGGATGTTCTCCCACATATGTGTTTGGAGTTAACATTTGTAATAGATATAGTCAAATAAAACAACAGACTATTCTAGCTTCTGTTTAGCATATTCTTAATTTTTCTTTAATAATGTTTGACATTTGTCCTCATTTCCTCTTTTTTTTCCATCTGATTCTGGAGTTTAAGACACAAAAAGAATGTGGTAGCACTCAGTTGCCCAGGGTTATGTTTTATGGGTTAATTCATATCTGCTTTAAGTGGCTAAAGATACGTGAGTGTGCCTGAGTTGTGCATTAATAGAGTACTGAAGTAAACCCTGTCATGTCTTAATGCTACCAGACAGCCTTACGTTCATAAGGAGTGAAAAGTGATTAAACCTGGAATGTCCTACTACTGAAATTCTTACTGCCTCAGTCCATTATGGTTAAACGATTAATCATTTCTTCTCTGGCAATCATAAATCTTTCCCCATTCGGTGTTAGTAATAATTGTTTTTTTTGTCTGGACCATCTAGGTCATAGACCAATTCCTAGTTTTCTTTAGATTGTGTTTTCTTTGTTCTTTCCTTAGAGCATCATCAAACATATGGAAGAAACATATGGCAAACCAGTTATGTTATAAAAGTCCTTGAAAATTGGGTGAAAATGTTCACATAATGGAGTTTACAGCCGGTCTATTATGTAATGAAGAGCACCAATGTTATCAAAATACCCAGTATGAAATTCATGTGTGAAATAAATTCAACCTCAGTCTGTGTTTTACTTTTATATAAAGAAGTTAGAAAAGTTATGGGTATTTTTTACTAGAATGATGTTTCTGGAAAAGTGAAGTGCTTCATGAAATGCATGCCTATTAATATTTCATGATGAAGTAACTCTTCTATTGTAAAGTCTCTGAGGTCTACAAAGTAACGCTGGTTAATGGAAGCATTTCCAAATTGTCTTTGGAGTCTGCCTTCAGGCAAAATATGGGGACTTGAGCAAATTACTTTACCTCACCAGGCCTCCAATTTTCTTTATCTGTGAAATGGGGAGAATTTCTATAGCCAAGGTTGATGAAATGTTATATAAATTTATATTAAAAAGTGCCAGGCATACTGTCCAACCTCTTATCCTCTCCTCGCATGACAAATGTCATTTCTTGTTCTTTAAGTTCTAATTTTAAATTCAATTCTTTAAGTTTTATTTTATGAATAGATGGTTTACAAAAACAGAATGATCAAAATTAACCTATATATTTAGTGAAGTTACAATAAAAATTAACAAATACATTTTTGACCTCAACAATAAGCTGAAATTTTGACTCTTAAGAGTCCTTCCCAGTTTCCCTCATCTTAGTAAAAGGCAATACCATTCAATCCATTGCTGAAGCCTAAAAACCTTAAATTTTTTGATTCCTTTATGCTTTTATAACCTTTACCTGCGACATCAGCAAACCTTGTATCTTGTTTTCCAGACACATCAAGAATATGGACACTTCTCACCTACCACAGCATCCCAACCTGCCATCATGGCATTGCAGCAGACTTCTCCTTTGTCCTCCAGCCCCTGCTCTGGCTCATTTACAATCTATTCATAATACAATAGTCAAAATTAACTTTTAAATGGCTGAGCCAGGCCATGCAACTTATTGCTCAAAACACCACATGAAGTCCTACATTTTTAAAGTAAACAATAAAGTCTTGAACATCATATGGTTGTTCTTCAAACACTGCTGGTATTCCTTCTCTGGGCATTTTGCATATATTCTTTCTTTGCATGGAAAAATATTCCTCCAGATATTCTCAGGGCTTATTCTCTCACTTCTGTCATGCTTCTGCTTCAAAGCTACATTTTTAAAGATGAATTTCCTGACCACCCTATCTAAATGAAAATCTCCTGTCTCTCTTTTGATTAATTTTGTGCGTCAACTTGGCTAGGCTATAATGCAGTTTTTTGATCAAAAAGGCCATCACTGACCTTTGACTTTATTGGGGGCTGAAATTTAGAAGGTCACACCTGCCTTAATGTTCTTTCCCCTAATTTCTTCCCACCATGTGACTTAGCATGGGTAATATCCTTTGTTGAAAAGTGGGGAAAATATGATACAGATGGAAAGTACTTAAATATGAATGCTAAATTTGATTGTTCCCTAATTCCAATAAAATATGGGAGGGGGAGATATCCTTTATACAAGTACTTCATTGACATTCTCAGTCCTAAACATTGCTTCTCCATCTCAAAATCCAGCCTCTTTCTACTCATCAGCTAGAGAACATACTCTACTTACAACTCAAAGAATATATACCTTGAATTTCAGTGGTACATTTCTCGAGTCCTAAGTTATTCATTCTTGGCCATGATGGATATGGCAGTAGCTGTAGGCTTCAGTGCCTTAAACACTGACACCACCTATTCCATCTTTTGTAGGATCTCTTCACCATTTCAAAATGCCTAACAGGAGCCTTGGTCCATTCTTTCTACACCCATCTTCTTATAGCTACCTGTTAGGCCAAACCCTGAAAGAAACGTATCAGAGTTAAAAAATGCATCGTGTTCATGTACTTATTTCTTGAAGTATATAATGATGAAAAGAAACAATTTTCTAAAATCAACATCATCTCTAAAGATGTCCCCAAATAGCCATAGTGGAGACATAATTTCATGTTGCTATGCTGACTGTAAGTTCTTCATTTTTTCCTACGTCTGTCTTAAAGGCCAGCCCAGATGTCTACTTATATTCAAATAAATAGAACTGATTACCTGACCTTATCAAAGAAGAGAGACACAATGTTTTGGCCAACCTTATTTGTGTGAAGATCTAGCTAAAATTTTTGAAACTTAGGAATTTTTGTTTTCCCTTTAATTTAGGAATTAGAGTCAAACACTAAAATAGTGGGGGGGAAATTACTTTAAAAAACAGGAGGGAGCAGTAAAAATAGTTAACTTGAAAGGAAAGGAAGGGAAAGAGGCAACCAGGGACAGGTGTGAAGTGATTTCTGCATGACAAAGTCAACATGGAAGCTTCTAGTTTCCGGATGACCTAAGCCACCCTGCAGTCTTGCGTTAGGTGAGGAGGCTACATCTATTGTGCTCTTCACAAAGGCAGTCACATTTGTATGAAAGAGTGGCAGCTCTGGAAAGCTCTATGTATGATTCAAAAATCTATGAGATAAAGGGTAATTTTTATTTTATTAAATTCAGTTCAACCGAATGTAACATTGATAAAGTTGAGGGTTGGATATCTTTGCATGCTGATTGCATGGTTCAAAGTTTTCTGAGATCTTCCCCACATTTTGAAGAAAGAATAAAAATAGTTCATAAAAATAGTCTGACATTTGATTAAATGATAGCCATTCATGATAGTCATTAAATGATAGCCATTCAAGATAGCACTCCTCAAACAAAATGCTGCTTTTTAGGAGCTATGAAACATGAAACATCTCTTTGACATGTCCCATAGCCCCCAGCTTCCAGACCTAGTCATCATTCTAGCAGGGGTGACTTGACATGCTAGGGAGGTTTGGGAAATACATTTGTAATGTGGCTTATAACTTATTCTGCTAAATACCAGAAAGCTGAAAATGAGTTTTAAAAAGTTATCTTTGTACCTACTTATAGATTGTTCACTCTATTAGGATATAACAGAATAAGTGCTTGTTTTAAACTAGATTTTATCAATTTTAAGGTTAACTTAATTTTAGAAAGGAATTATTTTTTATATATGTTTTTGAAAGTTTGAGTAAATTGTTTAGTTTGCTTTTTACTCCAGTGAAATGTCTACTGTAAGCTTGCCTTCTTAAAGGGGGGAATCAAAGATTCTAGTACACATAATAATTGGACCCAAATACTCCAGTAATAAAGTTCACCACATTATATGATCCCAATATGCTACTGTGAAAAGTAAAGAAAGATCTGAAGAATCAAATTTAGGGTGTCGCAGTTCATGCCTGTAATCCTAGCAGTCCAGTACTAATAAAATTCATCACATTATATGACCTCAGTATGCTACTGCAAAAAGCAAAGGAGATATGAAGAATCAAACTTAGGGTGATCTTAGCACTCTGGGTGGCCAAGGGAGGTGGATTACTTGAGCTCAGGAGTTCAAAATCAGTTTGAGCAAGAAAGGACCTGTCTCTACTAAAAATAGAAAAATTAGCAGAGCATCGTGGTGGTGGACCCCTGTAGTGACAGCTACTCAGGAGGCTGAGACAAGAGGATCACTTGAGCCCAGAAGGGTTGCTGTGAGCTACGATACCATCTGGTAGTGTGCCCAATAGAGTGAGACTCTGTCAAAAAAAAAAAAAAAAAAAAAAAGAAAAGAAAGAAAGAAAGAATCAAACACAGAAAGGGTTGCAATAAAAAGAAATTTCCAAATTCCATGCTAATATTTTTCAGAGGACTAATAATTCACTCATTCTTTTACTCAGCAGGTATTTTTGAGTGTTTAATGTATGCCAGCTATATAGAATAGTCATGGATGAAATAGACCCAATTCTCTTTCTCTGTTGAATCAAACCTCTAAGCTACTAGGTGGTAGAACCAAAATTTGAACTCAGGGCTAACCAGTATTCAGATCCTGTGTATTATTATTTATCCTAAACTACACTTCCTCTTAATGAGTGAGAAATATTTAATTATATAGGCTCACATCTCTAAATTAAATATAGGCCTTTGTTTTGCTACTATTTTGTTTTAACAAGGCACAAAAGAGTAATAAAGAGTTAAGTTTGCTCAAGGGGACTTACGTCCTACACCCTTACTCATAGCTTTTTTACACTATAATTTTATATAAATAGAAACAACTCTGAATAATGTACACTGCTTAACTTACTGTGTCTTTAATGGAAGCTATTAATTTTATAGTCTCTAGAAAAGACTTTAAAGAAACCAAGTATTATGGAATAAATTTGAAAGTTAGTCTTCAAAATAACTCATTTTGCTACTGAAAATACTTTTAAATTATATTCTCATAATATTTTATGTATTCAGAATCAGTATTCTAATATTTACAGTAATATATTTTAAAGGTATATATTATGCCATGTTCATTTAAAAATGCTCATGACATCAATTACATTCTGTTATGATGAAATAATAGGACAATGCGGGGAGAGGCGCTCAGACTCCTGAAGGTGGAAGTAAAGATGATTTTCTTCTGTCTTAATAGCTTTAATTGCAGGATACAATAGAATACAGCTGCCGCTCTCTTCAAAGTTTCCTTTCCCTGTCTGTCTACGAGCTGTCAACCACAACTGCCACTTGACTGTTCTGCCATCCGGTCCTGTTCCACCTGAACAAATTTGTGGCAATAGGCACTGAATAGTCCATTTCTTTACTCGGAAGTATAAATTCACTGTGCACTACTAACTCATTAATAGTTTAGGCTTATTGGTATAAACTTATTAACCATGATAATTGTAATAAATAAATGTCCCATCTGGATAAATAAAATCTAAAGTTTAGAATTGACATTTTACTTAGAAATCAAAATAAGGGTTTTCTTTATTACTTTCAAATAAAACAAGGTTGTGATGATATGAACGAGATATCAGATTTAAGTGTAAATAAAAATCAAAACCTTCGTTTGATAGGTGCATAGGATTTCCAAACAACAAAATTACTTAAATCAACCCCTGACAAATGGCAAACTTGAGCAGTAAAGTGTAGATGATTTGTTGCATTCTGGAAAGGTCCCGTAAAAATTTTAACTTTTAAAGAAGTACATAGTCATCTCACTACCAGGAATATATCCAAGAAAATGAAATCAGTATATTGAAGAGATTTTTGCAGCCCCTCCCATGTTTATTGCAGCATTCTTCACAATAGCCAAGATAGGGAAGTGTTGTAAGTGTCCATTCACAGATGAATGAAAGAAAATGTGGCATATATACACAGCAGAGTGCTATTTAGGCTTCAAGAAAGTGAAATCTTGTCATTTCTGACAACATGGATGAAGCCAGGGACATTTCGATAAATGAAATAGGCCAGGCACAGAAACACAAATACCTCAGGATCTCAATTATATGTGAAATCTAAAAACTTTGAAATTTATTTAAAAAAGGAAGTAAAATGGTGATTATTAGAGGCTGGAAGATCAGGATACTGGGAAGATGGTAGTCAGAGGACACACAATTTCAATTAGAGTAAGTTTAAGAGATCTATTTTTAAATATTTAGCTTTCAAAAAATTTACTTAACACATCTAGTTTTGATTACTCATTTTTCCTGTATTCAAATATTCCATGAAAATCATTCTGTAGATAAATATTGAGTTAAGCTCAAACTTTGTCTTTCTTGTATAAAATAAGTGATTATGATTTGTTTTGATGTGTAAACAAAATAGTCCTTATTTTCATATCATTCTCTCTCTTTATCCGCTAATCTGGTAAATGACAATGGCTTAAATTATGGACAGCATGGTATATAATAGTATATAATGAAACACATGCATCACAAAACACTTTACTTTATAATGTTTTGCCTAGTTAGGGTACATTTTCAGATAACTGGAAGAGTGGAATTGGAATGTTCCCAACACAAAGAAATATTAAATGCCCCAGGTGATGAATGCCTCAATTACCCTAATTTAATTAATTTATAGGATATACCTATATCAAACATCCTATGCACCCTATACTGATATTTAACTATTATGTTCCCATAGTAACTACAAATAAAAAATGATTATACTAGCCATATAACATTCCTTTATGTAATTACTAAATAAACTTGAGTTCTTCATGAGAAAAAACATATATTAATAAATTAAACATATCACTTGCTTTTCAAAGTGGAGTCTAGTACTTGGGATACAAAATATTTAATCTAATACTTAGAGGAACTGAGTTACAGAGGCTCCCTTTACAAAGATGACTCTTCTTTCTCTTAGAATGAAATCTTAGAGTCAGCTGTAAAAGAGCATAATAGTAACAGTAGCAACTGACACTTGAATACCTCAATATATACCAAGCATTATCTTAACTACTTTGAGTACAGTATATTGTATTATATATCCCCTGAAATAATAGTATGAAATAGGTATTATTATTACTATTACCCATATTTTACAGAACAAATACTTAATGTATATTGCCAAGGTCACGTACCCTGTATGTGGTGGCAACATAATCCTAGTCTGGGTATAGAATCCATTCTGTTTGGATTCCTGACCCTAGAGGCCAAATGACCCTTGTTTACACAAAGAAGCTCTAGTCATCAAAGTCATATACATGTCTGTATAGTGAACCGGGGTCGGCTTTTTTGTTTTTGTTTTTCATATCCTTAATGAGATTAGTATCAGAAATAACCTCTGTTATTCTTCTTTTTTTTTTTGAAAGATACAGTGTATTCAAGTATATAAGCAACAAAGTCTATGTGTTTGCTTACTTAATAATAACTTTAAGTATATCATGCTGATGCACATGGTCAATATTTAGTGTTTTTTTTCTTTGTTTGTTTGTTTGTTTTTCCAGAGAGGATGATCCTTTGTTATTGTTAAGAAGGAAGGTACCTTTGTTCGGCTGAGGTGGTGTCATCTCTGGGTTTTGTTCTGTTACAATAGCTGACTCTCTGTGGTGGACATTTATACTCTCTGATTCAAATCACACATAATTATGTTTCAAAACTTTTCAGAGAAATTCTACCCACCCCTGATGAAATACAGCCAAGAAGGGAGAAAGAGGTAGAGATTCAGTGGATGCCAGACTTGGTTCTGGAAGCACTTTCAGATGGCAGCTTAACCTCAGATGATACCTGCATAAGGGTCCCAAAGAAAGACGTCTATGCAGTCCTGGCACTTCAAATAAGAGGACGTCCTCGGTCAAATTTTCACTAAGAAAGGAAGTTCATAATTAGTCAATGGCAAATGGCAGCATGTTTACATAGCACCTATTGGGAAAAATCAAGAGTTATGGATGGAAAGTAGAACAAGATAGAGGTAGCACTTTCGAAACAATTGCTACAGTGCAGCAATGAAATGCATGCTTCACAACCTTGTGAGTGCCTCATTCCAAGAGTTATTCTAGCAAAACCTAGAGAATATCTGTCATGAATACTTTTATTTAGATTTTAGAATTCATTTTCAATAAGTGCTTAGCATCTTATACAGGTTGAGCATTCTGAACCTAAAAATCTGAAATCAAAAATGTTCCCCAATCCAAAACTTTTTGAGGGCTGAAATGATGCCACCAGAAGAAAATTCCACACCACACCTCATGTAATTGGTCTTACTCAAAACACAGGTCAGAGCACAGATTATTCCGTTTTTTTTTTTCAAGGGGAAAAGATCCTCTAGCCCCCTTAAGGTAGGATGTTCTTTTCCTCATATGTGCCCAGATTCCTCCGTGGAAGCACACCCACACAGGGTAATAAAACGGCATGTGTGTAGGCTGGAATATTCCAAAGATGGGTTTCCCACAGTTCCCCATATGGGACCATGACCTGTGCGTATTATGGTGATTTTTTGCTTATTCTCTGTTCTGCAGTATAAAGATACTGTTGAAAACATCAAAAAGGCCTGTAGATGCCACCATGAGTAACTGTGATAAGAAAAGGAAAAAGCATTTATGTTTATCTATAGCACAGAAAACCAAACTGTTGGAGAAACTGTATAAATTGTAGGCAATGTCTATGGAAAAGTCTGCTGTTGGAATGACCAGTACTCCCCTGTACACATGTGACCCTAGGCAGCTGGAGTTATGTGCTGAAAGTGATGACTGGAGGTTAATGAAAAACAGACAAACATTGTAGTGATCTAAAAATGCAGATTTTAATTGTGTATGTCTGTCGGCACTGGAGTGAACATACACCACTTCATAGGGTGGCGATCATGAAGCAAGCAAAAAACTACCACGATGAACTGAAAATTGAAGGGAACTGTGAATATTCAACACACTTGTTGCAGAAATTTAAGAAAATATTAAATTTTAAAGATATGTCATAGTAAAGAATCTACTGATAGTGAAGCATCAAAAGAATTATTTATTTTTTATGTTTTATTTTTATGTTATTATTATTAACACAGAGACTTACTATGTCATTCTCTGTGGATGGCTGTGGTGTCACAGTTCATAGCAACCTCAAACTCTTGGGCTTAAGCAATTCTCTTGTCTCAGCCTATTTATTTTTTGAGAGAGCCACACTCTGTTGTACTAGGTAGAGTGCTGTGTTGTCATAGCTCACAGCAACCTCAAACTCGAGACCTCTTGCTTTATCCTCCTGAGTACCTGGGACTACAGGCACCTGCCATAGTGCTAGGCTAGTTTTTCTATTCTTATAGTCTCATTCTTTCCCAGGCTGGTCTTGAACTCTGGAGCTTGGCCTGTTCACCTTGCCTTGGCATTCCAGAGTGCTAGGATTACAGGTGTGAGCCACTGTGATAAGCAGCAAAAGAATTAATTGATAAGTCTGCCATGGTCATCACTGATGAAAAATCTGTTACAGGAACACATCTATCATGCTGATGAGACTATCACTGTTTGGGTGTCACTGCCCTAGAAAGACCCTGGGTTTCCACTGATGAGATAGTCCTTTTAGGAATTAAGGATGCCAAGGACAGAATAACTGCCCTGCTATGCACTGATTCAGCAGGCACCCATAAGTGTAAACTTGCTGTGATAGGCAGAAGATTGTGTCCTCACTGTTTTCAAAGTGGGGATTTCTTACCAGTCCATTATTATGCTAAGAAAAAGCCATGGATCACCAGATTGGTTTCACAAGTACTTTGTAACAGTGGTTTGTGCTCACTGCCGGGAAACTCTACTGAATTACGTCTGTAAGATGTTTTATTCCTTGACACCTGTTTTACTCATCCTCCAGGTGACATCCTCTTCAAAAAAGTATTTATGCCACATACTTTCCCCCAAATGAAACTTTGTTAATTCAGCATTGCGATCAAGGTATCCACAGATCAATAAAGGGTAAAACTTTCTTGAACAATATGTTAGGTGAATTAAGGTGTCTTCTAAAGGACTTTACTATGAAGGATGCCAAATATATTACTGCCAATATTTGAAACACAGTGAATAAAGACACATTGTGCACGCTTTGTGCAACCCCGTTCTGTGACTGTGCTCAGTGATTATAATAAATAAAGTGGGGACTACAGAGGATTTCATATGTCAAGTGAGAAAGAAATGAGTTCTAACTTTGTTACATATGCAAAAAAATGTACCTTCAGGGCAGTGCCTGTGGCTCAAAGGAGTAGGGCGCCAGCCCCATATGCCAGAGGTGGTGGGTTCAAACCCAAACCAAAATCTGCAAAAAAAAAAAATTACCTTCAGAGTACGTCATTAAGTGGAAAGAGGTGAACATGAAAGATGCTTTTAGATCTATCATGAGACTCCAGATTTGCATTCATTTACTGATGGTGAAATAAATAGCCAAAACAGCTCTGAATCTAGGTAAGCGTGGTAATAGTGACAATGAAAATGATATTGTTATCACTGCAGAAAACATGCCTATAGATGACGTGGGGAAAGGTGTGATGAGCTTACTGAAGGACTTGAGCAGCATTGAGAGCAGGGCAGGACATCGTGCCAGTTTACACAATGGAGAGAGAGTTTTCAGAGAAATAAACATTGCAAATGAGACAGATGATTCTAGGGGAAACTTTTAAAAACAATTTTCAGCAGAATTTCCCCTCATTCCTAGAGGATCCACTTCCTGGTACCTCAACTGCTTCTGAGATTTCTTAATTAATATCAATATTTTTGATCACAAAATTTTGGCATTGGTTCTATTATTCCCCCACACTCTAGATATTGCTAATTATATCTCCATGGTATCATTTAACATGTTCCTCTGTTCCTTGCATTTTCTTTTTCTTTTTCTTTTTTATTTGTATGACTCCATAGGTAAATGTGTAATTTCGTTGCTTGCATAGGTTGTGTTAGGGGTGGAGTCAGTGGTTTCCGTTTCCTAGGCTACACGCGAAGGACTAGTTCCTTACTCTTTATGTAATTTCAATAAAATTAATTACTTCTAGAAGTTTGATCGTATTTACATCAAGATTTACTCTCCATACATCTTTCCAAAAGGACCATATTAGTTTGCATTCCCAATTCACAATTGCTAAGTCATGGAAGAAGCCCAAGTGCCCATCGACCCATGAATGGATTAATAAATTATGCTACATGTATACCATGGAATATTATGTAGCCTTAAAGAAAAATGGAGAATTTACCTCTTTCATGTTGACATGGATGGAGCTGGAAAATATTTTTCTTAGCAAAGTATCTCAAGAATGGAAGAAAAAGTATCCAATGTACTCAGCCCTAGTATGAACCTAATCTATAGCTTTTATATAAAAGCTGTAACCCAATTACATCACAAGAATATGGGGAAAGGGGGAAGGGAGGGGAGGGAAGCGGGGAGGATGGATGGATGGAGGGTGATTGGTGGAATCACACCTACAGTGCATCTTCAAAGGGTACAGGTGAAGCTTACTAAATGCAGAATATAAATGTCTGAACACAATAACTAAGAAAATGCCATGAAGGCTATGTTGACCAGTTCGATGAAAATATTTCAAATTGTATATAAAACCAGCACATTGTACCCCATGATAGCATTAATGTATGCAGCTATGATTTAATAAAAAAAAAAAAAAGATTTCCTCTCAGTCTTACAGGCACTGTCACAGTGAAGACTCTCTCCTTCAGCCCACTCCTTCCCTCCCTGAACTCTTCCCACTTCCTCCCTCTTAAGAATTGCACAATACGCAATCCCCAGCCTGAGAATAAACGATGTCAAAATTCACAGAGCAGCTGAGAATTGTCCATCATTTAGTAAGATCTGCAGACTAGCCCAGGAAATGAGTTTCATTGGGGTGTCAATATATTTTTCATTATCCCAGTCTATATTCACCTGGAAACTTTTACTAAAGCAATAGCACTATTGAAGAAATATTGTACTTGTAGTCTCTATTATTAAAACGTCCTCCATGATTGTTGTGAAAGCCTGTAGAGTTCTCTTTCAACTTTCTAAACTCTTATTTCTTTCTTTGTGACCCCACATCTAAATGTAAATGTTCCGTAAAATCTCACCTTTGACTCAATTTCTTGAAACATCTCATTGACTCATGGAGCCTCTCCTCCCTCGTGAAAGGAGCATTTTAAAATTTCTTTTTGTGTATTACTGAGGAAATGCAGAGGAGAGATAGATGAATACACACGTATCTGAACAGACCATCCGCCCTCCTTTTCTCCTTGGCATTGTGCAGTAGAAACTGCTTCGTAATTACAGAAAACAGCAGCCCTCAGTTGAAGAGACACACAAGTCAGAGGTGGGTGTTTGCATATTTTCTAGGAAAATGGTAGGGATATAACCACCTAAATTCAGTCATTTTTCTCTTTCCAGGGCTCGTTCATTTTTAACTTATTTTAGAATTTCCTGCCCACTGTAGTAATCCTCTGTCTCTGAGCTTCTCTTCTACAATAATAAACACTTTAAATAGCTAATCTGTGTTCTGTGACATCAGCTATTTCTAATTTGGGATGTTTAAGTAAGTGGTATTCCTTAATTTTCTGCTAATTATAGTTATTTTTAACCCAATTTTAAATTTAGTTCCTTTATACAACTTTGCTTTCCCCCCTGAGGATTTCTATTGCTTAGTAATCTCTGTAATTTAGCACAGGATTCAGATGAAAGGGAAAAGCTAAAGTTCATTTTATTTATTTCCGTAATTGGGGTGCTATTTTGACTTTATGTTTATTATTTGATTCTCAAAACATTATATATGTCCATAAGTTATGAAACATGTACACACACCAAAAAAATGGGGTACTGTACTTCTTTTTTCAAAACAAAATTGGATATTGGTATTTTATCATGATTATTTCTCACGTGCCTGCAAATACTTCCTTCTTTTACTAGAAGAAATGTCTCATATACTGTGAACTTATTCAACCAAATACATATACCTAGTTTTTCTCTTTTTTGACTACATTTGCACATAAAACCTACGATTTTTTTGCTACTTTATTAAAGGATAAGAATATTTATTACATGTGTGTTGTATGTAGGGTGTTGTGTTGAATGGGAATACAGTGAGAGGAGCAAGTTTTGTCTTTAATATTATTAAACTCCAGAAAGGGTGAATTGAATGGGTAACCCACTCCGTCAGTCATTCCTTTTCTGCAATGTTATGTTCAATTTATTACAACTGTCACTTTTAAAAATAGCTATATGGTTTAAAAAAAAAAAGACTGGGTACACTTTCTTGATTCTCCATTTATGCTCCATTTCCTCTCAGGTTCACTTGCAAGTTTTTTATTGGCCTATGACATGCAGTCCTGAGAGCTGCATGGCACAAAAGAAAGAAAAAGGTCAAAACTCCATAAATCTCCTATGAGACAGTCAGAAATGAAAAGCTGGATTTAGACAGTTTGTGGAACATGGTTTATTTCACTTTTGCCTGCAATATGTTTGAAGTTTAACATACTTCCATCCCTAAAAGTCAAAATTTCATTTTGTGCAATTTATGTGAAGGAAGGAATTGATACTGTAAAACCTTGGTTTGGGCTGATAAATATTTGTGTCATGGTAGGAGACTGTAACGAGGACCCTGTGAATAACAGGGAGCTGCGAGGAACTCTCTCTACTCTATCAGATGCCCCCAGACTGTCCTTTCTCCCACCTGTCCTCACATTCACACCTTCTGCTATTCATACCAAAAATGAATCTACAAAGTTGGAGAGAGTATCCTTTTTACGATATTCTGAAGTATCTTTCAGAAGCTTCCATAAATGTTGAAGTTCAAAGTGTGAACCCAAACCCATTCTCATCCTGGATTGCCTTAGGCACTGTATGGCATTCTCTTCCATTGTTAAGGAGACAGCAGAGTGAAGAGACATGATGTGTTAAAGATTTTTCTTCACGTGTCAGTGACTGTGGACATGGCTTTGCCTCCACTTACAATTTACCAGTGTTCTCTTGTGCACTTTCTCTTTTTACTTTCTTTCCTTTTTTTTTTTTTTGAGACAGAATCTCACTATGTCACCCCCAATAGAGAGCTGTGGCATCACAGCTCACAGCAACCTCTAACTCTTGGGCTTAAGTGATTCTCTTGCCTCAGCCTCCCAAGTAGCTGGGACTACAGGCGCTCATCACTAAGCCCGGCTATTTTTTGTCACAGTTGTCATTGTTATTTAGCTGTGTGGCTGGCACTGTAAGAAATCTCCAAGGAAACACAGAAAATTATAAATAGAAGAGAAAGGAGATTATGTCTTCTAATCCTTTTACTTTAAGGAAGGAAATGAGATCCAATTTTCTGTAATTTCAGAAGTACTCCGATCTAAACACAGTATTATAAGAAACAAAAATGTTTCTGGAAGGAGAGCATCCCAGGAATGATACTCTGGAATGGTCTGTAAGTCCCTGCAGATGATTACATAGCTGGTTTATTGCTTTATCCTCCAGTTCAGGTTTTCTCCCCCTGTATTAAGAAAGAATATTGCTCTAAAGAAGCAGAGATTACTTTATGCAGTTAAAGACATGGAGATTACAAATATATAGTCCTTTTCAATAAGGTTAGTGTTTGATGTTGACCTTAGCAGGTTAGGAAAAAAAACAGCTAAGTGCATGAAATTATTTGCCTGTGTATGTATATATCTAAATATATACTTATATACGTATATATAAAATGTGATAGTCTTCCATTTTAACTATTACAAAATTTTCACAAATTATGAATAGCAAATGCAGTGTTTATTGATGGGCATAAGTACACATAAATATGTATATATGTAAGTATGTGTAAATAATACATTTTTTAAGTGGGTGAATTCCTCCTCATTCTGACAATATAGTTCCTACTTAGAGAGAACAAAAAGATTATCAGGAACTAAGGGGAAGAGAAAAAAAATAAAGGATAACAGTTTGTTAAGGGCCAGACATAAAAGTACTCCTAGGTTAATATTTCTTTTTTCATCTTTCAGATAAGGAAAAACTGAAGCTCAGAGACGTTAAGTGACTTTTCCCTGGGTCACAGAAATAGCAAGTAGTAGAGTACAGATCCCAAACCAAATCCAATTAGTGGCAAAAAGAAAGAGAAGAAATCCCTTGCTACATTTCTCTCTAAAGTGGTAACTACCACTTCCTCTCATCCTAGTCAACTTTTTGCAAAATGTGCTTAAGGCACAAAACTGTCAACGGCCACAAATTTTGCCAAAATACACAGCCAAGAGTCAAAACAGCCTAGTACTTGAGTGGTTTTACATGAATTTTGTTCTTCTGCCATGGCAAATACCCTAAATTTTCGCCAGAAATAAGAAACAGTATTATTAGGAAGGAAAGAACCATGTACATATTTTACATCTCATTTTAGAAATAACTAATCTTTAAAATTATATTTTATATAAATTAATGACTGCCATTTTTGAAAGTCCTGATATTGACCCTTATGATTGTCGAAAAAAATTCTTTTATCTCCACACTTAGTAAAGATCCATTGGCTTAATATTTAGAATACTTTGAAATTGCTTATGTGAAATAGGATAGAGGACATTATATCAACTAGATGTGAGAAGATAGGCTTCCGTAGACAGAAGAAATAAATGCAGCACATCCGGAGGCCTGGAAGTATCGATGTAGCATCAAGAACCAGGGCGCTTTCCACATTTCTGCTCCAAGATGTTGACTTGGAGTTGCCTCATGATTTCTGTGTTCCAAAAGAAATAAAGAGAATATAGGAAAGGCAAGGGCATGCTCCTCCCAGCTGGACCATGTTTCCTTAACAAAGCTCCCTGATGTCTCATACATTTTTCATTCCTATATTATCAGCCAGGGATTAGTAATATGGCAGTAGCGAGTGGAAAATAAAGTTGGGCAATAGTCTTCTGAGATTGTGTTCATTTGACATCGTTAAATTTCCTATGTGTTAAAAAAGCAAAAATATTCTATGCCTATAGTAGCAGTTTGCCTCTTACTTATAGGATAATTTTAAAAAATAAACAAATGATATTATGTCATCCTGTACTCTTTGAATTTAAAAAGATCACACTCTGTTATAAATTAGAAAAGTAACAAACTTAAACTCTCTGATATGCATTATTGAACAAATACTTATTGAATATTTAATTACGAGCTAAAATCAGGCCACAGGAATAAAAGATGAATAATAGTTTATTCTTGTCTCAAAAACCTACAATTTGAGGAAAGAGAAAGATATATAAATTCATCATATGCATAGTATACAATATAAATATATTTAAGAAGGGATAACTCTACAGGATTAACTGACTCTTCTTGTAAGTCAGGGATGACCATGAGAAGAGGTTAGAAATATTTTCCAGCTAAGATGTTATTTGACCTGGAATCAAAGAGTTGAGTAGAATTTCAGCGTAAAGCAAGTACAAAAATAACCCAGAAAGAAGTCATAGGTTTCCCAAACCTGATTATGTACACAATTATGTTGAACATAAAATAATAGTTTAATGTTGGAAGATAAGACTTAATTGTATGGCCAGAAATTCAAAGGTCTAGATCAGGGGTCATCAAACTAAAATATGGCATCAAATTAGACCTGAGGTGTGTTTTTTGTAAATAAAGTTTTATTGGAACACAGCCATACCCATTTCTTCAAATATTGTTAGCGGCTGCTTTCATGCTACCACATTAGAGTTAAGTAGTTTTAAAAGCAGCAGTATGGTTTGCAAAGCTGAAAATCTTTACAGAAGTTTTCTGACCCAAATCTACCTTAAAGATATTTGCACAGGTCTAAAGAATGTTCTGATGGTTTCAGGAACTAATTAAAATGTGCGTGGTCAGGCCTTCCCAAGTTTCAGTGCTCTGCAACTGTACAATCAAGCAAGGCAGAGGGTAAAGGGGGGTGAGTAAGCCACAATCAGGGGTGAGTTTAACAGACCAGCTTGACTTCTTTAAGGAAAGAGCCGCTATTGCACCTTATATAAAAGTGCCAGTGTCCCGAGTTTAACTTTCTCACTGTGTGGATCAGCTTATTTGCATATTAGGACATTTGAAACTGGCAAAATGATGGACATGAAGTTCATCCACTTACTACAAGAGATATAGGACAGAAACTGAAATAGAAGAAAAAGGAAGCAAGTTCCGAAGTATGTATTTCCATTTAAAACCCTTTCTTTCCTTTTTTTTTTTTTCTTAACTTTAAAGTTTCTGGCTTAAGGTTTAAGTATCTTTGATCTCAATCGGTCTTTCCCTTTTCCCAGTGCTTTTATACATTGGTGCACTTGACAAGATCAATGCAACTTGAAGGAAGGAAGGAAGAGAATCAAGAAACTTAATATTTCCCCAATAAGTAGGTCAGCCCAAAAGCATAAGAACAGACCCAGAGTGCCCAAGGGCTAATTTAATTAAGGAGCCTCTATTCCTTTATAATTACAGTATAAATAAATCTTTACCCTCTCTCTACATCAGCTGATGCCAGAGAAACTGGAAAGTGCTGCTCCGTTTCTCTGTGACACGTCCCTATCAACCCTCCATGAGCTGTATCATTGATCACTAGGACATCAGAGAGATTTATGTTACTATGATGACAACTGGTATAGCATAATATAATATTGGGCTGACAATCAGGACACTTACAGTCATTGAATTTTATAACTGTGAAGAATCAAACAAGTCATCCAAATCAACTACTCATTATATTCTGGGAAAAACTCATCTCAAGATTGCTAATGTGACTAAATTATTAGTACAGACATTCTACTGTGGAATCTTAGAGCCCCAGTTCTTAATAACCTCTGCTTTGAAATGCAAATCTCACTGGAATCAAGTCATGACAAGAAACCTCTGTATTTACGGGATGCTAGCTATCCACATCTTGAAAAGAAAACAAACTAGCAAGAGCACTAAATTTTAGGAAAGGTCTTGGTTTTTAGCATCAAGGTTCATAATGTAAATTTTCAGATCTGGACCACTGTACCACTTGGATAAGTTCAGATATCACAATAATACAGAAAACATTGCTATTTATTTAGGTATGTATGTATGTATGTGTGCCTGTGTGTATGTTGTTTTTCAGCCCATTTTGTCCAGAAGCTTGATATAAAGAAACAATTGACCACCAGTGTTTTCCTGATGGCATTGTTTCATCGGAGGTCCTACTTAACGGGCCATCCCTCCAGTTAAGTTGGCAACCATTGGCAGGGCCCAAGGAGAAAAACAGAATAAAGGGAAGTAGGAGAAGAGTAAGGGGAAGCAAGGTTTGATACTTATCTGGGTCCCAAGATGAAAGCTTTTACTTACCAATTCTCTATTTTGTTTAAGATAAGCTTCTAGAACTCTGTAAATCTCAATTTCTTCATCAGGACAACAGCAGTAGTAATGCCTACATTGTGTGGGGAGTTAAATACAGTGATGTGTCTGATGATATGCACCACACTCAGCACATAATAAATGATGGAAAAATGATACCTTTACATCTTTATTTTCTTTTTTTCTTTGCTTTCTTAGTATTTCTTTTTGTCATTGACCTAGAAAAGTATTCCTCTTTCTAAACTTGTCTTATATTAATAATATATAGACTTATTTACTGACATGATACAACTCACGTTTACATCTATTTATTTGTAGACTCGGAAAAGTTATCAATGTTTGTAAGCCACAGAGCTCTTACCTTTACTATGTTATCTGCATTGGCATGTGGTTTGAAATTAGCTGTTTGACTGGAGATCAATTCAGTATTTAAAAAAAAAAGTTGACTTGACTTTCTTTCTTTTTAAAAATTTTGTTTTATTCTTCTTCTGAATTGAAGAAATTTACCAATTTTGACATAATGAAGACAAAGCTTTATGGTTGGCATTTTGCACTGTGGGTTGTAAACAAAAAATAAATATTTTCGCTCTATAGCCACTTTTTCTGGGTTCCTCCTCATCCTAGCAGTTGCTATATGCCAAGGGAATCCAAAATCATTTCAGTATTGGCCTCAGTACAACACAGAGTGATTAGTGAAGTAAATCTATTCTCTGTGCCCCATTGTGTGTCTTCAAGAGCCAAATGAAATTTTCCTTGTAATTACTCTGTGTTTGGGGACTATTCACATTACTATTTATTTCCAAACTATGTGTCTATCACTTTCTATTTTTGTGTAACTAGTAAAATATAGTTGACAAAAATGAAAATAAAGATGGTATTGGTAAAAATTAAATTCATCTGAAAAATAACATTTCAAGTTTGAAAATACAATCAGGTAAGTTCATTCATTGTTTATACAAAAGTTCTAAATTCAAGGAGAGTTGCACTGTATTTTAAAGTGCAGGAAAAACAAGCAGCAGGTCACTCTGATTTGCCCAATTCAAAAGAAACTATGGGTTTAGCTAAACAATTTACCTTTGTGGGATATTGAACTAAGATTCTATTCAATGGCCTACCTCCACGTTACTGGGACAATTCATCTATTTATATTCACTAAATTCATGAAACTATTTACCAGCATAAGTAAAGCTAGTGACCTACAGGAATTGATTATCAATTATGTTTCTTTCGCCCTAAATCTCTATCTCCCATTTTATCCTGATAAGAACTAATGAAATATCATCGAATGAAGACTAGAAATCAGATCCTCATTTATTTCCATCTTTGTATGTCTTACACACAATTATTTTTAAAATATTTTCAATAAATGATTTAAATAAAATATTGTTTAAAAAATAATTTAGATAATTTAAAGTGTAAAATTTTAGTATCTTTTTTTCTTTAAAGAGAATCAGCTCCAAACACACTAAATTTTTCTTGCCAATAGAGAACTTAAGGATATTGTAGTACACTAATTCTATCATAAATACACCCTGGTTTTTTGTGTATACAAATGTATGATATGCCTATTTAAAGGAGATTAAGTGATTAATAATTTTATTTAATAAAATAATTTTATTTTTGATGATGACCAGTTCATTATAAGGTCCAGCCTTTTAAATCACTTTTCACATATTCTCTTGAATTTTGTTTTTTCCCCCTTTCTTCTATGTTTTGATATTCCTTACATTTTCTGGCTTAGCCTTCATTCTTTCTTCTGGGCATACCCTTCAAAGGTATTGAACTCTTTAGTATAAACATGAAGAAAGTTATTGCTATACAAACTCAGAGGCTGGCTCAAGTCCACACAGATAATATTAGCCAACTTCCATCTCTACAGCTGCCTCCCCAACTCCTCTGATCTACATTCCACTTCACCACAGAGCTCCATCACCATGATTTTGCTCTCTCCAACACACTGTACCTTTCCATGGCTTCCCCATTGTCTCATTATCTCACCCTTCTTTCTACCTTGATGCTCTCTCTAGGTTGGTTACTTTGGGATCTATCTTCTGGCAATGGTAATAATGTTCTTACTAAGTAATGTTCTAACTGAGAGATGCTGGCAGTGTTAAATAGAATACCCTACAGGTATCAGGGAAGAGGCTGAAAATATAAGATGGATGATTACAATGACAACATTTAGTATTGGGAAAAACGGGCAGATGGCAAAAGGAATATCATCAGAAGCAGAATTATTTGCCAATGGGAGGGAGTAATATCGGAAACACTGTTTCCAAGTCCATATATGCAAATGGGCAGAAAATGGTTAGTGCATATGCAATGAGTGTAGGTGCATGTGTGTGTGTGTGTGTGTGTGTGTGTAAGTGTGTATCTATATAGGTCAGAGAAAAATATCACAAAAATATGAAGATAATGAAAAATCATGTCTTACTAATAAACTTGAATATCTAAGCGCCATAAAATTAGAAAATGATCATAAGGAGTGACTACGGAAGTTTTGGATGTGTGTATCACCCCCAGTTGTGTTATGCTTGACTTGGCAGCAGGAGAGGGCGAGGATATGAACACATCTGAGAAAGAGCACGCAGGCAAAACGTCCTATATTTGGAAACATGTATGAGTAACGAGATGATGATTGCTTAAAGGAGTACCGATTAAACGTCATGGAAAATACTCTAATGCTATAAAATTCTGTTACTGAAATGACAAATAACCTCCTAAGGCAGGCATTAGACATATGCCCTATGGGTCACTTGAAGCTAAATATATTGAAAAATTAGATCATCTGTTATATGATTTAAGTTAAGGATGGCAACTTTGAAGCACACAGATACTTACTGTAACTGTGTTAACCTCCTAATACCTATAATTTAGAGATTATGGAGTACTTTTCTATGGAATTAAATGTTTTAAATTCATTATCACTGCCATTTATTAAAGATGGGTGGATTTATTTTACTCTATGCTAGTGAATTTCATTTATGATCCATTAAAATAATGTGTGTATTGAAAATTGTAGGCTGTCACCCAATTGTTTTCATTGTCTATGAAATGCTATTTCCTTCAGTTTTTTTCTTTCTTTTTTTTTTTTTTTTTTGTAGAGACAGTCTCACTTTATCACCCTCAGTAGAGTCCTGTGGTATCACACAGCTCACAGCAACCTCCAACTCCTGGGCTTAGGAGATTCTCTTGCTTCAATCTCCTGAGTAGCCGGGACAACAGGTGCCCGCCACATGACACCCGGCTATTTTTTTGTTGCAGTTTGGCCGGGGTTGGGTTTGAACCCACCATCCTGGGTATATAGGGCCAGCGCCCTACCCACTGAGCCACAGGCGCTGCTCTGTTTCCTTCAGTTTTTAAATGGTAGCACTTTAAATTGTTCCAGGCTTTCCAGCAGAGGAGTTTGTTAAAGACCTACAAGACTTTTATTTCTAAAATAAAGTAAAATCAAATAAATCAAAGACGCTTTCTATTCCTTGAGTTCAATTCCTAGAAATCCCTCAAGTTAGGGATCTCTATAAATCAATTTATAATGAGGAAAGCAAAAGAAGTCAAAGAAAACTATGAGGCTGGAAGGCAGAGAAAGTTATTCACCCAACAACCAACTGAGGTCTAAACATACACTAAGTCTGGTTTGCTCTGCTAGACTACACAGGCCTTAAGGGCAGCAGGATTATTTCACCCATTATTTTAATGCCCAGAACTAGCACCTAAGAAGCATCAATAAATGTGCAAAAGAAAAAGGGGAAAGAGAATAAGTGTCAGAGGCAGATATTTTAGTAAGAGTAAAACTTAAAATGGACTTGGAAAAAAAGTGGCTTTTAATACTTCCATAGATGATAAGATAAAGGAGGATTGTTCATTATTTCATTTTCAAATATATTATTTCTAAATAATTTATAGAACACGTTTCTAAAAAAGCAAAATTCCCCTGATACAAATTTATGACTGACAATTTAAAGAACGAGTTCCTTAAAAGTGGGTTAACTTAGGCTTTGAGGCAAAAACATAAGCATTGTTTCCAGTAAAAATGCACTTTCTGTATAAGTAATTCATCTTTTCCCTTTCACTTGTAAAGTGGAAAAAAAATGTTCTTTTATGTCAGAATTCCACTTTTCTGAGTCACTTGAAATGTTTTCTCAACCAACATTGGCAAATTGTGCTTTTGTATTAGGAATGCACTAAAAAAAAATGGTGCTTAATTTCTCTTATCTCTTCCAGGCAGACTGTAATTAGAATTAGCCAGGGTTTTACTTAATTTTGCAGGAGTTCTTGTGTATAGCCTTCCTAGCCTTAGTATAATTAACATTGTATCACTCCCATTAGTGTTTTTAAGCACTTAAATTGTGCCATAATGGTCACAGCTAAAGTTGCCATTAAAGGGCAATTGCTATTTATTATGCTCATAAAGTAGACACTTTACCACAGAAAAAATACATATAGTAGGCTTCCATTTAGAAAGCAAGAACAGACAGTGCCATTAGTTATTGCACCCATGGGATGAAAGGGCTGTCTCAAATTGATCCTAGTCTTATGTTATTCAGGAGGCAGTGGGAAAATCTAAAAACAGATGACAGATCATTCACATCATTGCTACTTTTTTTTTAAAGTCTTGATTAGCTGAGTTCCCATATAGACTCAAAAATGTTGGTGTTAGGACAAACCTGTAAGATCATAGAGTTTGACCCTCTCATTTTATGGATGAGAAAATTGAGATAGGAGAAGTTTTGGTGTCAATGTCAAAGCTATAGAAGCACAGTGGAGCCACGTTAGAAGTTAGATCATAAGACTTGCAGTTCTCATGCACATTTCACAAGGCCATAGTGAATAAATTTGCCATGAGATTTTTCTCTTCTTTTGTTCCCAGAAAATGATTGACACCCCTTTAATTAAGCTTAACTGCATTGACTAGCAAGGTGTATCACATTTCCTTTACAAGGCATTTTACCTGATTTTGGATTCAACCATGTCATATAGTTATTAGACAAGATTTTCTTTTACATGTTTGCTGATTATACATGATTTTGTTGTTTTGTTTTATTTTGTTTTTCCAGATTCTTTTATTTGAAGATGACAGAATTACCATCAATGTCAACAGCACTTATCATTACAAAGAGAAGAACTCTATACGATTTCGGTTTTCCCATTACTCATATAATATATTCAGTTTGTTTTTTTCTCTATGTATAGGTTAATTTTCTTTCCCAACACAGGGTGTTTGAAGATCTATTTTATTCACCTGAATTGTTGGAACTCAACACAAACCATTTATAGGAGTAAACAATTATCACTGAAATGAGAACAATTCAGTGGTCTTGCATGATTAACGTCCTACATAAATTCTTTATGACATTGAATTGAAAGATGACGTTATGAATGTATAATGGGAAGTTAACAGAATGTGTCACCTTTTGATTAGTTTCTGAGGAGACAGGACATGGAGTCAGTAATTTTGCATTGGTCAGAGGCATATAAAACTACAATATTTGTTCCCGTAAATTAAAATTTAGAGGCCGTGATGTATGTCCTTGGATCAGCTGAGGAAAAATGCCTGTAAGAGGAGACTGCTTTGTAATCTTTTTCTGATAAATTTCAGCTTTACATACGGGTGAAGTTTTATTTTACTCTTTCATGTCATTATGACTTTGAAAATTTTAATAGCAAAATTTATAATTTTTTTGTAATTGTTTACATGGGGGGGATTTTAAAATGCTGCATCACGTGTAATCTTGACAAAAGCCAGACTTTTTTAATATTTCCATTTTTGTCCCATTTAATACATTATATAAGACCTAAATAATTATAAATTTTACATGGGACAAAGTTGGATTATAGACTCTATAATGAAATTAAAAGAAGAGAGATCTAAAGGAATTTATAGATCCTCTGATTCAATTTTTTTCTGGAAACCTAGCTGTTGAAATTTATAAAGTACAAGAAGTATTTTAAGATGATATAGTCCATTAGTGGCAATATTGGGAGTAATATTTGAGTATATTTAATTCCATTTTATCATACAGAGTTCAGAATTTAGTCTTTTCCACTGCTGCTCCTCAGTGACCCAAACCAGGCCTTTTTCATATTATTTTGATTGATTCTGTCATTAAATCAACATATGCTTTGTGACTGCCTATTATATGCCAGACACCATTTTTCTAGGCATTGGGAGAAAAGAAATGAATGAATGAGAAAAAAAATTCCTCTACTTTAGGATTTATATTTGAGAATTGGAGAGTAGAGATTTTATTTAAAAATAAAATTAAAAAAGCATACAGCATATTACATAATGAAAAAACATTATGTAAACCATGAGGCCAAAGAAAATGAATGGGTACTTATTAAAGTTTTTGATAAGAGGCTCAGGAAAGGATTCACAAATGCCTTTACTATAAAGACAGATAGCAAGGGAACCATAGCGCTATTTGTGGAAGAGCATTTCCGACAGAAGGCATGCCCATTCTTTCAGTCCCAAGGCGGATTTGGGGACTGTCATGTTTAGCCATGGGAGGGAGCAGGAGAGAGGTTAGAGATGAAATATGTGGTGCAGAGTGGTAAAGCCTCATTGCCTGCCATTAGGACCTCAGCTTTTACTTTGAGCGATATGAGTATTTATTTATTCACTTTTCATTCATCCAACAGATATTTAGCAACCTCCTACTATATTCTAGGCACTGATTACATCATTGGAAATGTGGCATGTTAGTTTTTACACTTGAGTTTTCACTCTGAAATTAACAGGAAAGTTGTGAACAGAAGAGAAAGTGAACATGCCTTACCCTGAATGGCGATCCCGTGAGTGATGGTCAGCATGAGGGGTGTGTGAAGTCATATTTAAGAACAATTTCAATAACCCAGAAAAGGATGATAGTGGCTTGGATCAGGTAATTAGAATTGCAGGTGGTAAAGAGATTAGATAGTGAATATTATGAACACAGATAATCTGGTGATTAAACGTGCATCTGAGAGAAACAGAGTAGTCAGAAATGACTCCAAGTGGTTTGCCCGAACAAATAGAAGCAATTAACTAATAATTGATGAGTTGAGCAGACTGTGAGAAGAGATTGACTAGAAAGAAAAGATACAGAGTTCAGAATTGGACGTGTTAAATTTAAGATACCTATTGGACATCCAGTTGAAAAAGTCAAGCAGATAGTTGGATTTATAAATTCTGGAGTTCAAGAGACAGGTTGGGATGCATATGTAGATTTTCATTAGCATATAGATGGCATTTAGAGCTATAAGAGAACAGATGCAATCACCAAGGGAAGAGGGGGAGAAAGTGTAAGAGATTTAAAGACTGAACCCTAGGGCACTTTTACTTTTACAGATTAGGGAAATGAGAATAAACAGCTGGAGATATTTAGATTCAGCAGTTAGAGATGGGCAAACCTAGAAAAGTGCAGTATCTTGGAAGCGAAGTGAAAAAGTATTTTAAGGCTTAGCAACAGGAAGCAGCATGATGTGATATCCAGAATTTAGGCATGGCTGTCCAGAAATGGGGGGTTCTTTCTCTGCATCCAGCTAGAAAATGATCTCATGTGGTTTCAATTTCTTTGAAAATCAGTTATTTTTCTCATATCTCTCTCTCTCTCTCTCTCTCTCTCTCTCTCTCTCTCTCTCTCTTATTTATTTATTTATTTATTTGGCTGGGACTGGGTTTGAACCCACCACCTCTGGCACAAGGGTCTGGTGCCCTATGCCTTTGAGCCATAGGCACTGCCCCCTCACCTCATTTCTTTTTATTTATTTATTTATTTATTTATTTATTTATTTTTATTAAATCATAGCTGTGTACATTAATATAATCATGGTGTGCAATGTGCTGGTTTTCTGATACAGATATCTTTGTTATAATGTGATTTTTGGTCTTCTGGATATATACTGTATAGAGGAATTATAGGATCAAATGGCAGTTCTATTTTTAGATCCCTAAGTATTCTCCAAACATCTTTCCAAAAGGACCATATTAGTTTGCATTCCCACCAGCAATGTAGAAGTGTTCCCTTTTCTCCACATCCACACCAACATCTCTGGTTAGGGGATTTTGTGATATGGGCTAATCTTACTGGAGTTAGATGATATCTCAAAGTAGTTTTGATTTGCATTTCTCTGATGATTAAGGATGGTGAGCATATTTTCATGTGTCTGTAGGCCATGCACCTGTCTTCTTCAGAGAAGTTTCTCTTCAGGTCCCTTTTCCACCCTGAGATGGGATCACTTGTTCTTTTCTTGCTAATACGTTTGAGTTCTCTGTGGATTCTGGTTATTAAACCTTTGTCAGGGACATAACCTGCAAATATTTTCTCCCATTCTAAGGGCTGTCTCCTTGCTTTACTAACTGTGTTCTTGGCTGTGCAGAAGCTTTTTAGTTTGAACAGGTCCCAGTAGTGTATTTTTGATGCTGCTTCAATTGCCTGGTGGGGGTCCTCCTCATAAAATATTCACCCAGGTGGAGTCCTTCAAAAGTTTTCCCTGCACTTTCTTCTAGTATTTTTATAGTTTCATGTCTTAAATTTAAATGTTTAATCCAGTGATAGTCTACCTTAGTTAAAGGTGAAAGGTGTCCATCTAGTTTCAGCCTTCTAGAGTTCGCAGGCCTGTTCACCCAGCACCATTTGTTAAATAGGGAATCTTTTTCCCCACTGAATGTTTTTAATTGGTTTGTGAAAGATCAAATAACGGTAAGTAGCTGGGAACATCTCTTAGTTCTCTATAGTGTTCCATACATCTACCTCTCTGTTTTTGTGCCAGTACCATGCTGTTTTGATCACTATCAATTTATAGTATAGTCTGAGGTCTGGGAGCATAATTCCTCCTGCTTTGTTTTTATTTCTGAGGAACAACTAGGCTATTCGATGTTTTTTCTGATTCCATATAAAATGACATATTATTTTTTCAAGATCTCCATCTAGTTAATCACTTAAATCTCCATCGCATGTGATGTCAGGCTGCAGGTTCTAAAGAAAGCCAAAGACCCTGTTACAGAGCAGGATGATTTGTTTAACGGGAGTTTTGAATAGTAAGCCTGAAACCATTTGTAAACTACAGAACTAGAAAATGTCTCTGCTAAGAAAATTTTGTGGTTGAATACTGTAAGATGGCATCATTAATTATTTCCCTTCATTAAGGGCTTATCAAGGAAAAAAAAAAGTATTGTAAGGAAAGGTCAGCATTCTTATATTCCCAATAGGCTATGTAAGAAGAGGGCTGAAAATTAACTATTGGATTTACAACATACAGTTCATTGATGACTTTAAGGAGGACAATTTTTATTAGTGTGGTGATAGTAAAAAGCCTGACTGGAATAGGTTCAAGAGAGAATGAGAAAGAGGAATTATAGATAGCTTTTTTGGAGAGAAAATTATGTCATTGCTCACGGTGTGTTCTAGGCTGGATTGGGGTATTTGCTTCTCTTGAATTTTGCAGGTGTGGTTAAATAAGAGTCAGTGATTGTATGCATCAACATTTTTTCTTTCCTTGACTTCTCTTTCTAAAGAAAATCATCAGCCCTACACTTACAGATCCACAGCCTAAGCTCCACTGAGAGAGCTCTGCAGTATGAGGCATAGTTAAATAAAAATGAGATTCTTTTGTGGTTCCAAAATGTGCATGGATTAAGATGGAAATGAGATGATATTCATGATTATTATTTATTTACAATGAGTCATTGAAGGCCCCTTTTATACTACTAATGGTAACAGAACAACTTGATACTTTATGGTTATCAATGGATTTGTCTTGTAAACCATATTACCTTTTAGTTAACTTGGTCAGTCCAAATCTTATTCCCCTTTTGCACTTCTATTCTCACCATCCCACTTTTACTTTTTCCCTCCCCTACAAGCATCTCAACATGAGAGGAGACAGACTCAAAACCCTGGGAGTAAGATACATGGCAATGAATTGTCTTCACAATTTTCAGACAATTGCTAGCATCTACTGGTGGTGTATTTGATCCACTATCCCTGCTTTGGCCTCTGTGTGTAAGACCTGCTCAGTTTGCTCGCTCCTCTCCTGATCCAGGACCTTCTGGCCTGCATCCTCTCAGTCCCTCCCCATCCCCTACACAGCCGTCACCCTGTCATCTCCCCTTCTCATTAGCAATGGTATGGATACAGGTAAACTAATCACACCATCCAAGACTTATATCTGTTTCAAAATTCTGCCCCCACATTATCTTCCTTACTTTGGTCCTCATGGCGACCTCATGGTTAGCAGGACACCTTGGGCACCATCCTATAATGATCCATGGTTTCTTTCACAGTGGTTTCTCCTAGAACCACCTAGAAACAGAGCAAAAGCCAGACATGATTTGTGATTCTTCTGATTTGTTTCATTATAATTTCTCACCTTAAAAGAGGGGCCTTGGAGAGTCTACAGTCCCCTTGCTTCTGTTTCCCACCTACATTCTCTACCCTTCCTTCATGATATAAACGTATAACTTCAGTTATAATAAGATATAAATAATTGCTGAAGCATAAATTTTTGCTCTCCAGGAGAATTTTGGGGTTTTATTGCAGAAAATAAAGTCACAAAAATTTTAGTGAATATGAGATATGACATCGATTTGTTTTTTCCCTACCCTACACGAAAAGAATTATATATATGTATATGTGTATATATATCTGTATCTATATATAGGTCCTTGAGAACTTGAGACATTATCAAAATAATAAAAGATTCTATTGAAATGAATGAAAATTCACTTTAAAATAAGACTTGTTTTACTTTTACCATTCATTAATTGAACTAAATGTAAATATATAGCGTAGCATATGTATTTAAAAGTGACCTTCTGATAATAGCATTTATCACTTCCTTTTATGAGGGATCTAGTCATCAGAGGCTTTGATCTTGTTTGATCTTCACTTTTCTTTAGGTTTAGTGGATACTTTTTGATGTCCTGTGCCTTCTACTCCCCTTAAAACTCAAATCCTTTAGAAGATATAAATATTAAAATTGTTTCCTCCAATATATTTTTCATTGTACTAATATATATTTTATTTTAAAATATGACACAAAACTAGCATTATGAAAAAGGTGAAATAAATGCCATACCTCTTTTCTGATCATTTCTCTCTTTTATGATTTTTGTTTTGCTTTGTTTTTTCTTTCTTTCTTTTTCTTGGTACCCTAAGGATGTGCACACTCTGTCCACTCTGTAATTCTGCAGTGACCTAATAAAATTGTTGCAAACTATATCAGGCATTTCAGTTCTATTGTTTGAAAAAAAAAAAAAAAAGACCAAAACACCGTTTCCTTAACTTTTGCATGTGCCTGAGGTTTGCATATGCCTGAGGTTTTGTTTCTCAAGAAACATTAAAGCACCATTTACTGAATGCATATTATGCTCTAGGACTGTGTAGGAAAATTTACTCTCCTTATCGTAGTTAACGCTCCCCAACATCCAAGACAAGTTTATTATAGCCTCACTTTTATGGTGAGAAAAGTGAAAAATCAATGAATTATTTTGCCCGAAGTCACAGACCTAGTAAGGTCAGGGCAGTTGAACCCAGGAGATAAACCCATTTCTCTCTGGTGCTAGAACCCAAGCTCTTAGCAGAGAGTGCGATTTCTTCTCACACGGGGCCTCTCCTGGCCTCATGAGCTGGACATGGCTTTGTCTACACAGGTGTCTTCTTCCTCTACGTTCTCTTCTCAACGAGTCCTCTTATTCTTTCCTTTGCAACCAGCTTCTTTGCCTAACAGCTGAATGCTGAATTTGTATTTTCCTCTTTTGATGAAAAGAGTTGCTACTTAAATTCTGAAATAGTTGAAAACAAAAGATCACAAAGCATAAGACTACGACCCGTCCAGAGTAATCCGACATGTCTCCTCAGAAGCCTTGGGAACACCCAGGCCTTCTCTTCCCGTGCACTCATGCTTTCCCAGGTTGGCCTAGGAAACTGAAGATCATCATCAGAGAGTGGGCAACAAGTAGTTTATATTAAATGTTGGGATCGTACATGTCCTAAACTGCTCCCCGATATCATGAAAAATAGCAAGAATTTATCCTTAAAGCTTTTTCAGTACTATGCTAAGTTCTCCTGACTGATAAGGACAATTAATCCTTGAATTAAAACATACCATTATGACCTTGCCACTTTATAGCCTGTCAGTAATGACAGGTGATTCTCCCCACCTTAAATCAGGCAACAATTCCTGCAACTCAAAGTAATTTTTGTGATTTGACAGACATGTAAAAAGTGATATATTTCCTTATTCAAAAAGACACATATTCTAAGCAAGGAGGCCTCCCTGCTCCCATCAAACTAAAGAAAAAAATACTCTAATTGATAATTCTGAAGAAGAAATCCAAGAAAACCCATTCCCATTCTGTCCCTCTGATCATCATTGTCAACTGAGAATAGTAGGGTCATTTTTATATTAGGTCTTCAGAACAAAGATATAGTTGAAGCAATTTTTTAAAATGCAACATATATTTGAGAAACTAAGACACTATTGAAAATTCTAGATACGAGTTGAAAGAAAGTAATCTACCCTATTCATCTAGAAGATATCCAGTTATTTTCATTTTGTTTTATATTAAATAATGTTTTGAAGAAATATTCAAAGTCTCCTAAAAGAGGATTTTATCAAAGAAGAAGGTATTAAATAACGAATTGTCGTGCTTTTAAATGTATGCACGCCTTTAAATAAAATAGCTTTTCAGAGGCATAAATCTCTTTATCCCATACAGATGCCACAAAATTTAGATATGGGTATAGAGAAATGCCAGCTCGTCGGGATATGCGGATCAAACACAATGCAGGCCAACATTGCGGATCCAAGAGGATTTTTTTTTTCGTCTCTTTTACTTCTGTGCAGATAACTTCCCCACCCTGTGTACATGTAACATTTGGAGGAATTCGAGTCCGTCAAAATATGCCTTAAACTAATTAGTTGTTGTTCTTAAATGTTTTTCTTCTGAGGACCTGCAACAAGTATGTAAATCTAGGTGTTAAAAACTCTCACGTGAAGGACGCACATCATGTTACTGTTTTATTTTATGCTTAATAGATTATAAAAACAGAACCACATCATCCGGACTTAAACATGATTAAAACAAGGCATCTAAGAGAGCAAGTCATGCACGGATGCGTGCTCACACACACACACACACACACACCAACTGCGTACACACACAGGTAAGCATATGTATCGAGAACGAATTCTGAATTCTGGTTTAACTATATACAAACTCACAGAATAGTTATCTGTATTTATTTTTCTCTACACCTCTTTTCTTTTCTTTTTTTTTTCTTTTCATTGGTGTTTTTTAATTCAAATTTCTCTTTGTTTATACATATGAACTTATTTTTTATATTATAAAGGAATTTCAGCATTTAATTTTAACATATAATGGTATAAGAAATTTTATGTAACAAATAATTATAAAACACCAGAACAGACACAAGTCCAAGAAATTCTCTCAAGTTCCTGGGAGTCTGGGGGCAAGTTCTGTTGTTGTCCTCATGCTCAAACCTTTCTATTCATAAAGCTGAAGCACTATTTAGCTGTCTCTGAGAAATCACCAATGTTTTT
>CAUYRH010151684.1:0-32116 GCA_963574655.1 Perodicticus potto
CCTCCAATTCCTGGGCTCAAGCGAGTCTCCTGCCTCCACCTCCCAAGTAGCTGGGACTACAGGCGCCCGCCACAACGCCTGGCCATTTTTTGGTTGCAGCCGTCATTGTTGTTTGGTGGGCCCGGGCTGGATTCGAACCCGCCAGCTCAGGTGTACATGGCTGGCGCCTTAGCCCGTTGAGCCACAGGCGCCGAGCCTGCAGGCACTTTCTAAACACACATCATCTGGTTGCATTCTCGCTCCAACACAGCAAGATAAGTACCAACCAACTTGACACTGGAGGAAATCATGGTTTAGAGGAGTTCATTTACTTATCCAGGCTGGCAGGGCCGACATTCAAATTCAGCTCTGCTTGTTTCCAGCACCCACATTCTTTGACGCATGCCTATTGGGTCCAGGATGGATGCTGAGCAGCAATGAAGCCTGGGAAACTTAGCTCCACGTCTGCCTGTTGATCTGGTTTCTTCCTCGTCTACCCGCACTCACTGGCCTCTCACTGGCCAGGCTGTATTTGCCCCTCTCAGGCCAGGTAGCTGTGCTTCCCATTTCCAGAGAGGAAGCAGCAGGCTCAGTGAGGATCCATAGCTCTCCCAAGCCAGGCTGCTAGCAAGTGGCAGAGCCAGGTTCATGACCATGTTTACCTCCCCGTCTGGCTGTTGTCTCAGCTTCCTCCTCTTGAAGAACAGGAGAAGGGTCCATGGCTGGGCATCCCATGGTGGACTTGTCCCAGACCAGAGGGCACCGTGATGCCTTTTAGAGTCTTACTCCATCCCAGAGATGGGGCCGAATTGCAGGATTGTTGGGATCTTGATATGGCTGAGGTGCTGTCCTGGACACAGGGCAGGAGATGCTGAGGAGAGCCCAGGCCAGATTCCCTGGAGTCCCAGAAAGATGAGGAACAAAACACAAGGATGTGGCAGCTCCCATGCCATTTTCTAAGACTTGAATCTTTGGTTGGGGACAGCTGAAGGTTAATGGCTTTTTTCCTCCAAAAAAGAATTGTCAGGGCACCCCTAAATTTGGCCCTGGCTCCTGTCTCCCATTGTTTGAAGAACATGCAGAAAGCAGTTCCCTAAGGAAAGCCACCACTGTCATAAGGCCACCTGTGGGCCTGAGTTATTCCATTGTCCCACTAGGGCAGGAGCTTCATCCAGGCCTGGGAAAAGCCAAGCCCAGCTATGCTGGGTGGCAACATGCTCTGGACACTCTGGGGTCCTGAGGAGGCAGCCTGCCCGCTGCTCACACACAGGGCCCGCTCCAGCCCCTTTGCCAGGGCCGAGTCCCCAGGACCCTCAAAAGGTGGCACCCAGATGGACCCCAGCGCGGCTCTGACGGTTCCCCCGGGCCTGCTGCCTTCCCCCTGGAGTCGTCGCTGTCGACAGAGGGTTATGTAACCTCGAAGGAGGGGAGGCCTGGAGTTCTCCCCAAAGCGGCAAGTGAATCAGTTTTTGCTGCCGTCATTTTCTCAGCAGGAATCTGCTTTATGCAGATTGGATTTAGGGGTTTTTCCTGGATGCTTCTGTTTCATTTAACATGCAAGGGCTAATAACTTGTCACAATTCAATAAGGCGGTGGTTACAAACACCCGGGCGGCTGCTTATTTAAATGCAGGTTTGTTAATTAGCTTCTCCTAACAAGGCGTGCGCTAAATCAGGCTCCCGGCTGGCAGCACCCAAGCCTGGCATGTCTCCCGGGAGGGGAGGTCGGGAGGGTGGTTACAGGGTCACATCCAGTAGCTGGCAGCAGGGCCACAATTCAAGGCAAGGAGGCTTATCCGGGCCACCCCACTGCCTCAGTTTCCCTAAAATCAAGGCATCAATGACAAACTTTTTAAATAATGGTGAGATAACTATACTCTGTCCCTTCCTGTCTGTTCTGGTTCTTTTTCCTGCTTTTGACTCCTGAACTCATCATTCCCTCTGTGTTGCTTGTGTTTGTTACTGTTGCTGTTTACAAAACTCTAACTCTTCTACTAAACACTCATAATATCATAATCTACTCAGTTTTGATAGCAGGGGTGCTGGTGACAAGGACAGAAGGAAACCAACTTGCCAGAGGCTATCTCTGTAATCCCCAAAACAGCCAAGAGCCAGGAGTCATTGGCCTCCTTCTACCGATGTAGACATTGAGGCCCAAAGAGGTTATGTGGCCTTTCCATGCTCCCTGGGCCAGTGAGAGTCACTCTGGGCTTTGACCTCCAGCTCTAACTCCAAAGCCTGTGCTCTCTCCACTCCTGGTGAACTGGAGACACTTGCAAACAAACACGTGCTAAGAGATCCTTATTCATTACTGTCATCATGACGATCATCGCTCTGAGATCTTGCTGAGACCCATGACCCCAGTAGAATCTTTGTTGAATCCACAAACAGAGCCTATAGGCCTCTCACCACGCACCTGGCCATCAACCACAAGGAAGCTGGTGGGAGCCCACAGGGAAGTCCTGGGCACCATCATCCAGTGAGGAAGCTGAGCCTTGAGCCAAAGGCACAAGGAAGCTGGTCAGGCAGGAAGCCCAGGGAGTGTGCGCCCATAACACTTGCTATCACCACTGGGTAGCCATGCCTGTCTTTCCTTAGAGAGAAAGTAGAATAAATACAAAGATTGGCAAGCTTCATTCACTTTTTCTCAAGAAAAGCCTGAGAAAGGACCAAAATATAGAAGGGAAATAAAAGGTTGGAATGGGACAGAAAGAGCCCTGAAAAGTCCCAGGTTTTCCCAAGCCTTCTCCAGAGAAGGAGGAGACCTGGCCCATGTGTCCTCTCCCCAAACCTCAGGGAGTCCAGCTCAGAGGAGAAGTCAGGTATGCTTCCTGTGAATGAAACAGGTGCCTGTCCAGTACCCTCTGACTGAGGTTGGACCTGAAGCTGCTGGTGGCTGAGACCTCCAGATTGCTGCTGCCATTATGGGTCTGCGTAGGAAGGCTGAGGGCCTAGGGTTCTTCCCTGTGACCCTGGAAGAATCAAACACTGAAGAAATCCTGGGAGGTTGGTATACTACGTTACTACTGTGACACTAATCTCCAGGTGAGATGCATGTACAGGCTGTCACTCTCAGGATACTCTGAAACGTGCTGCTTCCAAAGCTGAGCTAGCCTCGTATAAAAGAGTCCTTTACCTCCTGGAGGATCAGAGTCCCAGATCAGAGACACCAATCAGAGACCCCGATCAGATGAAAGTGGCTTGCCTCTTCTAGGGAAATACACATGTGGGCATATATAAAGGTGTATACTTTTACAAATTGTGGTCATCCACAGCCCCCTTGAAGCTTGTTCGTGAGTCCTAGGTGAAGAACTATAGCTTGAAGAAGACACTCTAAGAACCTTTTATCCTCATTAGTACTCCTCTGAGAGACTTTCTATATGTGGTCCATGGACCCAGAGAAATTGCAGTTCTCTGAAGTTCTCTGATGGACAGTTTGGGCATGTTCCTGCCCCTGAAGGCAGAAGTTTGGATCCAATGGTCTTTCAAGGACTTACACAATGCTCAGCACTTAGTAGGTGTGCCACTGTGTTGGATGAACGAGGGAAAGGTTCCCATGTGCTCTGTGATTTTGTACTTTTCTATTTTTATAGCTTACATGATTGCCCTTGATTCACAGTGTCAAGCCCATGTAAAGTGCCTTGTATCATTAAGATGAACGTTATGGCCTTTTAAAGGCAAGTGCTCATACACAGTGTCTGGCAGCCAATCTGAGAGATCTCCCCCCACCCTCTCCCTGTCCCATCCCAACTCTGGGTCACCTCTGTCCAGTCAAGGCTGACATGGGCATTAGTCAGAGAAGTATTCTTCTGAAGGGAGAAGACCTCATCCCAAATCTTTTCCCCTACCCTAGACACTTCAAGTAAGCTGAGAGCATCAAGGCCATCAGGCCTTGTTCCCAGATGTAGGGGCAGCATGGGTAGCTCTAGCCCCCAGGTTTCAGAAGCCCAGCTCTGTCACCTCCCAAAGATGTCTGGCCTGCTCCCCTTCTCCCCCAGAGAGGAAGGAGAGAGCCTGACATGTCTGAAGTCCAACATGGGCACCCCCAGACATGAGCTGGGAACTCTGAGCCTGAACCAAACTCAAGGATGGAAAATGTGAGCTTCTAGAACAGAGGCTGAGGCCAGGCAGGGAGGCTGGTCACCCCAGATGTCTCCAGTGGCCAGGCCTCATGACATAGCCCACTGAGGCAGGAGTGGCAGCGTAGGAGGCCTGGGTACAGGGGGAGGGAACTCCTACCCCCGCCCAGGCCTTGGATCATTTGAAAGGCAAATGTGCTGGGTTGCCTAGGGAACCGGAGAAAAGGGACTTCCCTAGCACCGGTGACTAGTAAGGGATGGAGACGGGAGCTGTGATGCTGAGAAAATTGTTTCCAAAAAAAAAAGTAAAAAGCGGTGACTAAGCAGCCCTGGTTATGTAAAGCGATCCCTGAGGAAGTGTGGGGAAAAGCCTGGAACCCACCCCCGTGTCCCTCCTCCCCACTCCCAGCCCCAGCACCGGCTGCTTCAGGGAGTTTCCACCAGCCCCTTCCCCCTCCTGTTCTCCCGGAACTCCCTACTCCTCCACAGGCCTGCTGGGAGGGGCCGGCCCCCAGCAGGGCTCCCACTGCCAAGGGCAACCAAAAGAATGAAAGAACGTGGTGGGCAAGACAGGGCACCCCCAAAAAGATGCTGGTCCCTCTGTTCAGAACAGAATACCTGGTGTCAGCCCACCAGGGGGCTAAAGGTCTTTGCCATCCATCATCAGGGACTGCCCATTCCAAAGACAAATCCAGATTTCAACCTTGACAAGGCTGTTGTCTAACTGTGCAATCTCGGCCAAGTTACAGAACCTCATTGAGCCAATTTCCTCAGCTGGAAATGGGGGTGAGAGGTCGTGTCTACCCCACAGGGCTATTGGGGTAACTCAGTAAAGACATCTCAGGTACAGTTCAGCGATACCTAGGAGGCACTCAGGGCCTGTCAGTGACCTTCCCCTTTAGCCAGAGGAACCCCAGAGGCCCTCTTATCCTATTACCAAAGGGGAGGTCTGAGATTTCCTCAGTATCTGAGGAGCCTAACCATCACTATGGGCCCTCTGTCCACATCCTTCCAGCTGGTGGAATCCTCAGATCCAGGAACTTTGTCTCCGCAGCGAGCACGTGGCAGGGTGAGCCAAAGCTCTCAGGCCTCATAATTCCCACAATAGTAACCTTCCTAGTTTCCCAGGAGTCATCCTCTTGAGAAGAACTCTGGAACCTCAAAGGGTCAGCAACCTTTGCCCATGGTTCAGGCAGAAACACAAATGCCTCCAGCTCCTCCTTTCTCCCTGCTGGGTGTCCTGTCAGCCTTAGGGAGGGGAGAGAACCTGGCAGGTTGCTCTGGATAAATGACTTTCAAGACAGGAGCTACTCTGGTCCTCAACAAGTCATTGAAAAATTCTGAGAAACAAAAGCATCCATCACCAATGAACTTGGCCAGGGCCCAAGTGATGAAGGACACTCTGATCCATCCCCTACCTCAAGATAAAAAAGGCAAGACACCTGGGAATCCATCTTGCTTCAGACCATCCCCAACTACTGAGCAGTCCTCCCCCTTGAGAGCGCTTGCACATCCAACTTAAATCACCCATGTTTAAGCCCCGTTTCCGCTCATTTGTTCTTAGCAAATAAAAATAGCTACTCACCTTCCGAGCGCTTATACTGCAGGCTCCACTACACAGCTCTTCTTTAAGACCCGGCTGTCCTCGCCCTTCCTGGTACTGAGCGCAGTGCCAGGGACACAGTATAAGCAATGAATAGATATTTGCCAAATGAATGAATGTTCCCAGTGGAGACACACTGCCCAGCCTTCTGAAAAATTCGTCCTGTTGATAGGAGGCAGAGTGGGGGGACCAGGGTGCCAGCCTAGCTCTCTCCCTGGACTTGTCAGTCTCTTCAAATAATGGGGGTGAGGGTAGGGGGAACTTGTGACCTGGGACCCAGATGCCCTGCTAAGACCTTTAGAGCCTTTGCCTGGCAGCCTCCGTGACACTATGAGAAACCCAGTGGTTGGGGCTTGGAGCCGTATGTTCATCTAGCCCGATCACCTCTTAGCTGGGTGATGTTTAACAAGTCTCTTATTTCTCTGCTTCTCAGATCCTTTATCTCTGTGAATTGAGGCCAAAATGGGCTACCTCGGGGTTGTGGGGAGAGTGCATGCCTGGTACATCAGAGGTCCTCAGGCGATGTCAGGTGAATCCAAGTGCGGGGTACCCTGAGCTCTCGAGGGCTGGGCTCCTTCTGCGGGGAGTCCGGGCCACGTGGCTTCCCTTTCCTGGGATCTCACACTCTCCTCTGGGCACCATCCCATGCGCAGGGAGCCGGGAGCCGGCTGACTTAGTGAGGAAACCCCGTCCCCCGCCTCCCTCGCCCACCTTCCCACCGCCTACTCCCCAGAGGCTCATAAGCGTGTTCTGAGGATGAGTCACCACACTGCCCCCACAGCCCGTGCCCCACACACAGGCAGACTGGCTGCATGCTTAACTGGAGATCCTCGCACCTCCAAGAACAGCCCCCAATGGTATGACAAAGGAGTCTGCCCCGGTGGCGGTAGGCCCTAACTGTTGAGGGGCACTAAAGATTGGGTGAGGACTTTGCTTTCCCTAAAAAAAAAAGGTCCCATGAGATGGCCAGATAGCCTCAGCAGAACAGGGGAGAAGGCCAGGCCAGGCCAAGAGGGACACTGTCAGAGCCCAGCACCTATGAGCCAGCACACTAGAACCTTCTCCTAAGCATCTAGCTGGGAAGATCTCCACTAGGGTCTGCCCGTCTCCATGTGGGGAGGGTGGCCCTGGGCGTCATCAGGAGTCACAGGCCACGTCGAGCAGAGCAGCTGCTGCTGTAAGCGAGTACACTTGGGGAGGGCCTCAGGAGCCTGCTGGAGTTCCTGCTGTGTCCCCCATAACTGCATCAAAGAAGCACCAAGTGGACCATCTCAAAGGTCACAGGATCCAGCCTCACGCGGAAGCTCTGTGACTGGCCCACTGCCGGGGGACCCTGGGTACAGGAGGAGTGAGGTCACCTGTCCTTCTTTCCTGTGTGGAGCCCAGGCAGAACAGGCTGGGATGGATGTCTGCTGCAGAGCTCAGATCAGCTAAGGACAACCATGGCAGAGTTTAGATGGGCACCCAGTGCCAGGGTGCAGAAGGCAGCCTCCCCCCTCCATTCCAGGGAACTAGAGAGAAGGGAACAGCAGTGGCACTGCCTAGCTTGGGGCTCCTGTCGCCATGGGACTCTGCTTCACCTTCTGTGGGGCTGTCCCACTTGTGCTAGAAGGGCTGTGTGGTACAGGAATCAGAGTGTAACAGGGGTCCTGGGAAAGGAAAGTTGTGGGGAGGACACTGAAAGAGCCAGGCTATAATTTCTCATCGCAGGCCTGGGAAGCCAGAAAGGGAAAAGCAGGCTTCTCCCACCGCCCTCAGCCTCCCCAGCCTTGCATGTCTAATTGGATTCCCTCTGCCTCCTACGAGGTTATCCTTAGCGCCGCCAGGAAAACACCTCATGGTCGGATCCCCGGATCACCGAGCAGCTCTGCCATTCACAGTGTCTCCCCACGCCCCAGCCACCACCCCCAGCCCTGGAGTGACAGGAGTGCCCTGCAGGGCAAGTGAGGAGAAGAGCCTGACGGGGCTGGGCTAGGGCAGGCTGGGAGCCAGGGGTGGGGCTTCCCAGCAGCCCCAGCTGAAGCTGCCCCTCTCCTTCGGGGCCTGAGGTTCCCTGAGGGTCTCAGGGCTGCACTCCCACCCTTCTCCCTGCCCCTCTTATACTCTAGGACAAGCCCACCTTGGGTGCTGGCTCAGTAGCCCTCATAGACTAGAAGGATCCCACCTGCACCTTGAGGCTCATTCCCTCCATGGATGCATAAGGGCCATAGCTGTCCCAACAGCTGCAGTTGGTCTCTGGCTGATCCACGCTGCCTTCCCCACCGTCTCCTCCAGGGGACAGGGCCACAGCCACCCCTCTCTCCTATCTCTTATAGGTTGGGCTTAGGGAAACACTTCAGTGATGGATTGCTCATGTTGTAGGTCCAAGAAAGCCTGGACTTCTGTCCAAAGGCCTGTTACACCCATGTGGTAGGCAGCAGAAAAGGGCAGTGAGGCACTTCTTCCTACCGTGAGATGTTTTTCTCTAGTTTGCAGGTTCCTAGAAGGTAGTGATGGGGTCCTCTGTGGGATCTACCCAGTACTTAACATCACGTATCACAGGCATTCAACAAAGAAAAGTGGGGGCAGGATAAGAAGGTGAGGTGGCATTGTCCCTTCACCTCGAGGTTCATGCCATGCTGTCACTGACATCCACTGAGAACCAACCCCAGATCGCCTGATAGGCCCCGTGGGAGCACATCCAAATGTTTCCCAAATATGTGATCTGACCTGCTGGGGGACTTCCTCCTCCAAAAACTTACTAATGACCTAATGTTACCATTTTAATATTCTCAAAGCAGATATTCCCCTCCCTTGCCATACTCTCTTCTCTTTTTCTCCTTCAATCCCTGCACCTCTCTGCCTACACCTCTAGCCCTTTACTGTAGGCCGCTCTCTATTCCCTATTTCTTTCTTTCTTTCTTTTTTTTTTTTTTTTTTTTTTTTACACATAGTCACACTTTATCACCCTCGGTAGAGTGCCATGGCGTCACAGCTCACAGCAACCTCAAACTCTTGGACTTAAGCGATTCTCTTGCTTCAACCTCCCAAGTAGCTGGGACTACAGGTGCCCGCCACAACACCTGGCTATTTTTTTGTTGCGGTTGTTATTGTTGTTTATCTGGCCGGGACTGGGTTTGAACACACCAGCCTTGGTGTATGTGGCTGGCTTGGTAATCACTGTGCTATAACGGGCACCAAGCCTCTGTTCCTTATTTCTATTGAGAAAAGTGAAGCAAGGGAAGAAAGAGGTGCTAGCACAGGGGCCCACCTGTCCTTCTGTGCAGCCCAGGGTCCCTGTTGTTTCGGTGTTGAACGTGGAACTCTGAAAGAGCATTTTCAGGGCGAGGGCAACAACCCGTTCACTGCAGCCTTGTCTCTCTATCCCAGGGAACCCTCTTTTCCCACACTGTACATGAGATGATACAAGCTGGGGAGTGGAATGAATGCAGGAGTAAAGGAGGGGCAGCCCCAAGAGGAAGCAGGAGCAATAAGGAAGATCAGGGAGAGTGAGGAAGAAGAAGGAGATACCCCCCTCTTCCTCGGGGAGATCAGCACTGAACTTCCGCCCTCTCTTTGCACTGGTTTTCTCTGGCCCAACAGCTTGTCTGCACAATCGCCTCTTTTGTAGCATCCACCCTCCAGCCCCTATTCTGCCTTCCCCTCTGTCTACCAAGCCTGCCCTCCCTGGGACCCCCACAGGCTGTCCCTGTCTGTGCCCCGGTGCCATCTGTCAGGCAGATCTGGCTAACACTTTGAGACCCTGTGCTGGTCACCTCCCAGCTCTGCAGGCCCCCTTCCGGGCTGCTCTCTGGTGGAGTTAGCTGGCCTGGATTTGACCAACATCATGGTGCCTTGATCAGAAAAATGGCTGCTCAGCCGCTCTTCTTCCATTCCACATCCAGACACTTAGCGCAACTCAACAGGTGACTATGCTTTGATCAGCTGGGAAAATAGACGGTGGAATGAGAGATAAGGAGGAATTGGTGTTTGTAGGTAGGAGAGACATAGATTGCATCCAGAAATGATAAGCAAACACACACTGACACACTGTCACCTTGGTACAAGGTGCCAAGGGCAGAATGGCCGCCTGAAGGAAAGACCCACTGTAGTGGATGGCATGACCGGGGGGGTGGGGGCGCAGGAGACCCTGCAGCCGTCCTTACTGATGTTCAGAGGGTCTCACATTCCAGGCACATGTGGAAAACTCCCCCAAACCACATGATCTTGTTAAAAGGCTGAACCTACCAGCTTCAACATACACTGGCCTTTGTGGCCTGTAGGAGTTTTGTGTTTTCCACCAAATCCCATTTATGAGGCCCGTGTATCCCTAAAATGGTTCTGGAGGCCCATGTACCCCTAAAATGCCTTGGCATGATCCCTCCATCCAACATATAAAGCCTCAGAGTCAATGTTTCAGGATCTGTTCTTCAAAGCACCCCCCTGCCCCTCACTGAGGCAGGGGAAGGTCCCAGGGGTCCCCGAGGACCCCGAGGAGGTAATAGTGTCTACCCTAGGCTGCCCTGGCCCCAGATACCCCTGTGGTCTCTTGTTGGAGACACCCTTCTGTGTGCATAAACAACCCCCATCATTCCAGGGGTGAGCCCAGACCACCCTGGCTGTCCCTGGTGGGGACAGATGGCCCAAGGAGCTCACTGCCGGCGCCTCCAGAACGGGAAACCCCCCAAGAGCCAAGGAGTCGGGCAATCCTTCCTGCCCACTCAGAGATTCCGGAAGCCCTTCCAGCCTGGAGAACCCGCCTCCCCAACCTCTCTCTCGCTTCCTCTGTCTGTCTCCTTCTCGCGACTCCTGCGAGTGCACAGGAGGGCTGAGGGAAGCCCCGTGTGCCTGTGATGAACGGAGCTAATTTCTGGTTTGCTGGTATGCCGCAGAGACACTGCCTCCGTCCCCCTCCTTCCCAGCAAACCCTCTCCCACACACAGACAAATAGGCTGCATATTTAATTGGAATTCCTCACACCTACAGGGTAAAGCCTTGTCAGTAGAAATAGAGCCCACAGCCAGCTGGCTTCCCCCATTCCACCCACCTTGTCTCTTAAAAAGAAATCCCCCCCCCCATACGTGAACACCACCCACGGGCCCCTGCACATCCCTCCCAGCACGGTTGTAAAGGAAGGATTGGTTGGCAGTGCCACTCCTGCCTGGGCCGTGACAGCTGGGCCCACCCAGCAGAGACCACCCAGAGGCTTCTCCCTGGCAGGCGGGCCCTGGAGGCCTTCCGGTTGCCCACTCCAGGAATCCCCTCATCAAAACTCTTGGGGCGGCAGGGTCCCTGGAGGACACTTTGAGAGAAACAGACTGCTTGGGCATAAGGGACCAGTTGATATGGAGAGGGAAGGCAGGGGAGCCCGAAAAGCTAGAACATTACCTTCCAAGAGACCTTGGGGCCCTCTCTCATGGTACAGGTGGGGAAACCAAGGCCCGATAGGCACAAGGTGAACTTGCGCAGAGCTGGGCTGAACCTGGGTCTTGGCTCCAAAGATGCCACTTTGACCCTTGCCCTGTGGCATCTCTCCCCATATGGAGAAGGGAGGCAAGACCAAGGATGGGCTCCAGAGGGAGACTGCAGGGCACAGAAGGGCAAGGACTCAGAGGGGATGAAACAGGCCCAGCAGACCACTGGAAGAAACCAGATTGGTCTACTTCCCATACGGCAGCAGAAAAGGAAGCCTGGGAGAGCGTGCTAGGACAACACAAGGTCAAGGTGTTGATAGGCTGAGGGGAGGCTGAACTCCTTAGAACAGCCTCAGGGACTCCCAGCCCAGGGCACACAGCTCCCCCCAGGGGAGCCAGGCCAGAGCAACTCCCTGCACACACCTCCAGAATAGGAACCCCCACGCGTCCTGTCACAACCTCAGAGTCAGCACCCTCAGCTGGGTGCGCAGGGACCTCAGCCTCGCCAGCCATTCTTCCCTTGCTGCCTCCTCTGAGCGGAGCCTCCTTCCCTCTCTGGCTAAAATTGAGCCTGGCACAAGCCCGTGCCAAACCTGTGTGTCAGTGAGTAGACAGCTGCCTCTGGGGCTCCGCAGAGCGCTGTGACATCCTCACTCTCCCCCACAAAATATCATCTCAGTTTGCCTGAAAGTTCACCATTAGTGACTCATTTCTTTGGGTTAAACACAGCCCTCCCTTCTTCAACGCAGCTGCTCTAGGAAAGGGCAACTCATTGAGTTCTTAACATCCTCGTGTGAATGGGTAGATACAGGAGATCCAGGAGCCCAGAGGAAGTGGAAGTAGAGGTGGAGACAGGAGGAGGGAGGGAAGTTAGCGAAAGGGGAGAAGAAACCAAAGGGAGTGGCAAGAGGCCGATCCAGCTCAGGCCCTCGCCCTTCGGCGGTGTACAAATAAGCCACTTCGGTTCGGGTTCCAATGCTATGATTTATTAATACACAGCACTTCCACATCCATCCCCCTCTGTTCCTCTCAGCTCTGTGAAGCCAGCAAGAGAGAGGTGGTTGTGCCCGTTTGACAGTTGAAGTGATGAGGCTTTGGGAGGTTGGAGGACTTGCCATCCAGCCAGTGAGCAAGACAGCTCTTCTGTACGGAACTCCGTAAGGGGACCTCGCCTTCCCCCTATTCTCCCATCATCTGCTGTCAAACGGGGGAGGCCCTTGGCAGAGGAACAAGATGGAAAAGGGGGTCAGGAAGCATGAAGTGGGGTAAAGAGAGGCCCCCGCAGTGGGAGCAGTAAGCAGCTCTGGGTCCTCAAGCCCCGACCAGGGAGCGGTGTAGCTGGAGTGTAAAGCCCCTCACTGTTCAGGAGTGTCCACGGAGCCACGGTTCTTCTGGAGCTGCCTCCACACCCACCTCAGGCATCCTCTTGAGAGCCAGGAAGGCCTGTGGAGGGTTTCGCTGGCTTGGGGTATGCACAGAAGGCTGGTACTGGGGGAAGTGAGGCAGACCAGGCCTAGGAGAGTCCCCCAGGAGACAGTGAGGGAAGCAGGAAGAGACCCCAGGAGCCCTGCTGACAAATCCCACAGGCTTCCAGGCCCGGCCTCCCCACTCCCCTCCCCTTCTCACCCACCTCCCTTCCTCATCTGGGGTCACAGGCCTCTCTCCAACCTTCCCACCCTGCAGGAAGTGGCCTGTCCACCATATTGAAACTATCCCCCGGGTCTTCCTCTTAATGAGCCAGGTTAAATATGCTGTAATCAGAGTAATAATACACCTGGGCTGGTTCTCGAGAGAACTGCCTTTTGTGCTGCGATAGGACATTAATAGCAATTATTCTGCTTTGTAATTGGAGCTTTAAATACTAATTCAAACAGCCAGAGGAAAACCAATTAGTGCTAATTTATCTCTATGTGTTTTCCAGAGCTGGTGTCTGTCACACTGTGAAGAAATAGGTTGGTAATTAGTACAGTTGGGTGGTAGATAGAAGTAATTATCAGATTCTTTCATTTTTCTTTGGGGGGGATATGGAGAGGGGGTGGGGAAGGCCAAGATGGGTTCTATAAGTCTTTGTTCCCTTGAGGTTTAAAGGGAGGGCCCGTGTTAGCTCTGAGAGCCCAGCCCACATCACCCTGAACAGGTATTTCTGAGACAGGTGGGTTCTGGTGGAGGCTACCTTGAAGGCCTTAACAAGGACCTCTGGCTAATAGGCTCACAGAAGTACCGCCAGCAACACCACAAGAAGCAGAGTCTTTCCTATTTGTCTGAAGAAAGGTTTGTGAGCCCCAGACAGCTAACCCTCAGGTAAAGGGGGTCCCTGACCGCCTTTCAGTCCCTAGCTGCATGGCCTGGACAGAGGCACTAAATCTCTCTGATTGCTGGTTTCCCTTTCAGAACATAGATTTAAGAATACCTGCCCCATAGGTAGTTGCAAGGATTGAATTAAATAAAACGAGGTATACATTGGGCCTGGAACCCGGTAATAATAGGAATGAGCCTGCTGGACTCTTCCAGATGCTGTTGTGTACAAAGCATTATCTCCAACGTTCCAAAGCCGCAGGCTGACACTGTGTCCATTGATCTTCCTGCTCCCTCTCCTCTCCAGACCTCACCAGCTAGACAATCCCGGAGGAGTTATTTAATCACCCTGAGCCACGGTTTCCTCATCTGTGCAGTGGGGGTAGCAACACTATCTTCCTTAAAGATTCATTGTCAAGTTAAATGAGATGATGATTATAAAAGCTCTTAGCACAGCATCAAGCAGGGAGTGGGAGCTCTGTGGCTGTTACTTACCACTCTCAGTATTATTGTGTTATTATTTCATTGCGTATGGTTGTGTTGTAATCCATACAAATCCTCTATTGAAGGAGGTTGATATGGTACTATAAATACATTTCATTAACTAATCCACAAGTACTTACCAAATGCTTGATAGACACTCAGTACTGTGGGGACTCAGCTTGCACTGTTTAGAAACATGGAACTAGCTCACCCTGAACAAAGGACGATGGCATGAAAATGGCACGTTCCAGAGCTTCACAGCTTACAAAATGCTTTCACTGACTTCAATGCCTTCTCACAAATGAGAGGGTCGAGAATTACTTTAATCCCCATTTTATAGGTGGGAAAATGAATCTCAAAGAATTCAAACGACTGGCTCAAGAAAGTGGTAGAATCAGAATCTGTAGTTTTTTTTACTACAAAACCTGTGAAAGGCTCTCAATAAATACCTGCTGAATGGATGAATAGATAAATGTTTTCCACTTATCCGTGGGGCCTGAACTGCTGACATGTGTATACTACTTCTGTGTGAGGAGCAGGGTTGATAAAGAAGAGGTTGGGTGGAGGTACAGGAATCTTCCATGGAGAAATGGGCTGGCAGAGAGCTGGACAGCTTCCCTCAGCCCAAGCAAGTATTGAATTAACAGGTGACATTGAACAACTGGAAGTTGCATTTTTTTTTTTTTTTTTTTGTAGAGAGAGAGTCTCACTTTATCACCCTCTGTAGAGTGCTGTGGTGTCACACAGCTCGCAGCAACCTCCAACTCCTGGGCTTAGGCGATTCTCCTGCCTCAGCCTCCCGAGTAGCTGGGACTACAGGCACCTGCCACAATGCCCGGCTATTTTTTTTGTTGCAGTTTGGCCAGGGCTGGTTTTTAACCCGCCACCCTCGATATATGGGGCCGGCGCCCTACCCACTGAGCCACAGGTGCCGCCCTAGAAGTTGCATTTAAATAACCCAGAGGAAGATGTAGCAAGCCCAGACCCTCTCCTGTGCACCACCCCACCCACCTCTCCTGATTCAACCTGGACTCTGCAGGCATGTGAGCTGTGACTCCTGGGCTGGGCCTCTGAGGATGGGCGGGGTGAAATCAGGGAAGGGAGGAGCGTGGCACAAAGAGCAGAGGCCATGTTTGCCCAGAGCCACCTGCAGTGGCTGTGCCAGCTCCTCATTGAAGGGGCAGGGAGAGGCTAAGGGCCAGCCTGCCCTCTACCCATCAAGCCACTGACCTTGTTCTGGGGGCTTCCTCCACCCTGCAGAGGGGGAGCCCACTTCCTAATTCACACAAAGGTGCCCGACAGAGCCCCGCCAAGCTATGGGCTTCCACCCAGAAGGGCGCCTGCCTACTGAGGACTGGGGGCTGCCCTGGATTCCATGTAGAGGAACTTGAAGTGTTTCAAAGGCAGAGTTTCAAAAGTGACAAGAGTGAGCGACAGGAGAGTCAGGGAGGCACTGCAGGAAGGAGAATTTCAGGACTGGGGAGAAACAGAAGGAAGAAGAGGTTCAGGTCCTCGTGCATGGCAAGGGACTGGCTGGCGTGTCTCAAAATATTGAAAATATTGATGGCGAGAGGAAGAATGGGTAGCTTTCTTTTTTTTCACTTTGGTTATCAGTATTTTCTAAATTTTCTACACTAAGCATATTTCTCTTTTTTACGAAGAAAAACAATGGAACTTATTTTTAAAAAAAGAAGGGACATATGCTGGAGACATTTTGAAGGAAGAGCTGACAGAATTTGATAAGTGACTAGAGAAGGGTGATAAAGGAGAAAGATGAACCAGAAATAGCTCCGAGGTTCTGAGACTGGGTGATAGGGAGATGGCAGGGAACAGGCATTTGGGTTGGGTTCCCCATGCAGTGAGCGGAGAAAGGCTCCTTCTGTGTGAGGCTTCAAAGACTGAGCTGCCAGCGAGACATGGGAGGGTGTCCCTGCAGCAGGAGAGGAAGGGGATCTCAGGAAGGGAAACTGAGGCACAGAGAAGGGAGGGTCTTTGACCACAGCCTGGAGTCAAGAACAGAACTCAGCACATCCTTAGCAAAAAAGACCCATGTAATAACAAGGCCGGGTCCCCAAGGACCAGCCTCTCCACCGCAGTTGTCCACAGACACATTCTGTGCCCAGAAATTCCTTTTCCTGGCTCCTGACCTGGCTGTGGTCTGCAGAGGCTTTGGACCTGATGAAACCTCAGGGACTCACTGTCCCAGGCCACCCAAATACCAGGATGGGAAGAGGATGTTCCCTCAGCCCTATGGGACCATCTGCCTTGTGTCTGCTGGTGACATGGTGTCCCGAGGCAGCTAGTGGCTGTTTCATCCTGACTGGGGCCATCCTTCGGGCCAGCAACAAGCCCGCCCCCCACTGCCCCTTCTCGTCCTGCCCTGACTCACTCTCCCACCTCTGTACCACCCTCCCAGCACCAGGCTGGCCTCACTGAACCAGGGCCTCAAAAGACTCTGTATTGACTGGGTCCAAGGCCCCACCCGAGGCTGCGTCACTGTTTCCTTGGCAACAGAAGGGCTGGGTGAAAAGTAACACACAAAGCAAACAAAATGAGCTCCACATGGGTGGCCCAGGAGCAGTCACCTCCGTATCCTGGGGCCTTGGATTCACAGGGGTTGGGGAGGGTCTGCCCAGCTCCTTTCCCTGAGGCTGCTCTGGTGGGGGCGTCCATGAGCACCCCAAGCCCCTATGCTTCCCAACACACCGTGGTAGTATATGTGCCTTTTCTGTGCCATCGGGCTGTGTGGCCAGGAGAAATGAGACAGCTGGTGAAGGTCCTCCTGTCTCTGCAAGCGCTGGTGCTTTGGAGCTAATACAGCTGAACCCCCAAAAGTCATCTACCAGGGAGGAGCTTGGAGGAGCCTGAGAGATGTGGAATGGAGTGGGCAGAGGGCCACAGGAGTACTGAGGGGCAGCTGTCGCAGGGGACCCCAGTGCTCCCAGGCTCCTGCAATAATAACATCTCCACCCTGCTCTCTTTGCCCTAGATCATATGGTGGACTTCTAATGGGGGCCTGGGGAAAATACCTCATAGGTGGTTGCCCGGACTTCCAGGGTGCTTTTCAAAAATATTTTCTTGAATTTACATATATTAAGTGTATAGATGTTAAGGATCCAACTTCACAGTTCTTTTACCTGCATAACCACCACCAAGATCGGGGAGAGAGAGTATTTCCAGCTGGGTGTATAGCTCACACCTATAATCCCGGCACTTCAAGAGGCCAAGGTGGGAGGATCCCTTGAGGCCAAGAATTCAAGACTAGCCTAGGCAACATAGTGAGGCCCTATGTCTATAAAATTTTTTTTAAATATCCTAGAGGGGTGGCCCCCACCTGAAGTCCTGGCTGCTCAGTTGGCTGAAGCAGGAGGATCACTTCTTCTGAGCCAGGAGTTAAAAGTTGCAGTGAGCTATGATCAAGCCACTACACTCTTTTTTTTTTTTTTTTTTGAGACAGAGTCTTACTTTGTCACTCTCAGTAGAGTCCCTTGGCATCATAGCTCACAGTAACCTCAAACTTTTGGGCTCAAGTGATCTCCGGCCTCAGCCTCCCGAGTAGCTGGGACTATAGGTGCCCACCACAACGCCCGGCTACTTTTGTTTAGAGATGGGGTCTCACTCTTGCTCAGGCTGGTCTTGAACCTGCGAGCTCAGGCAATCCACCCACCTCAGCCCCCCAGGGTGCTGGGATTACCGGAGCAAGCTACCACGCCTGGCCTCAGGCCACTGCACTCTTAATAAGGGTGACAGAGTGAGAACCTAGCTCCAAAAAAAAAAGTTATAGAAGAGGATGTTCCCAACACCCCAAGAGGCTTCTACATGTCTCCTCTCAGTCCATATCGTCCCCCCCCTTGAGGTGAGATTGTTGGCCTGTTGTCACCATGCTTCAGGTGTGTTCTTGAGCGTCGTATAAATGGATCACGATATTCTGTTGTGGGAGTGCAGAGAGCAGTGGTTCCTTCCCCTTTCCCACTGGGTCGCATGTTCCGGGCGCCTCAGTCCCTCCAAGACCCTCACAGCTGTGTCCTTTCCCCAGTCAGCAGCTTGCGACTGCTGCTTCCTCCAGGCTGCCGGTGACCGGGGACATCCTTACTCAGGCTGAGCTCAAACCCAGGGTGCTCCCTTCTCTGTCCCTCATGAGAAATCCTATAGGGGTGAGGATGGGTGTGATATAACCTTGAATTCCCTCTAGTTGACAAAAAAAAGGGGAATTATTGGAAAACTGTGGCATTTTATTATTAGTAACATATTTGTCTGTGATACATCTCACAAGTGCTGGTCCCACACCAGCATGTCACAGTTTGGGGGCTGAGAACTGCTAGCCTAAGCGGTGTGATTTCAGAAGTAAAGGGAGGCCATTTCCTGCCCCCAGAATATCTCTTTCCTCTACCTCGCTGCTTCCCCCTCAAGTTTTGCCCCAGGCAATTTATTGTGCTGTAGGAAGCAGCCCCTCCGGCCCCCCCCATCCTCTTAATATGCAAGAACTCCTGAGGAGGGAGAATGCATCAAACCCGCAATACCCCTTCGTGTGACTTAAAGAGGAACTGGAAACCCATGTCACACCCAGGCATCTGTGCCACACACTCTTGATCCCCGCTGTGAGGCAAGGAGGTTGGTGGTATTATCCCCACTTTGCACACAAGGAAACTGAGGCACAGAGAGGCTACCTGCCTACGGCCACATGACTCACAGAGGCAGCCATTCAAACCTAGTTTGATCTCCTTCCTCCAAAGCCCAGGCTGAGACACACCCAGGTAGGCAGGAGGTGCTGGACCTTTGTGAACAAGGAGAAGATGAGCTGAAGAGAAAAGTGACACCCCGGGGCACAAAGCAAAGGGTCAGGGGGAAGAGGAGAACCTCTTCATGTGGGGCTCCCTGTCCCCAGCACTGCTGCCAAGCACTCCATCAGCCCCTACGCAGGCTCTGCTCTCATTGCCACCACAGCCCAATGCAGGGACATGTCACAGACACCAGATCACACGTCTGCAGAGATGTTCCTGTCCCTGAAGTGCCAGTTTCTTTATGCCTTACTTGAGCTGTAGGAGAATGCACGCTCAGAAACTTCACGGAGTGTTTACTCCATGCCGAGCACTGCATGGGCGTCATTGCCATTGCTGCAGCTGCCCTGTGGAAGGGTATTCTGAGGCTGCTCTTGAGAAGGAGAAATCCAGCGCTCAGACACTGCAGTGAATCACCTGTGGGCTGCAAACTCCCTGAAGGCACAGACCACACATCCACTGGTCGTCACCTGTCGTCTGTTTCTTCCACCATGTTTGGCATTTTCTGGGTGCTCATTGCCTAGTGGTGGGTTTTCACTGCCCAAAGTCACCAGCCAGATCTGGCTGACCCGGAAGGGCACATCCTATCACCAGATGGTCTCATATGACAAGGTGGGAAGGTCCTAACTCAAGGAAGGAAGCAAAGGCTTGGCAGGGAAGAGGGTATGTTTAGGGAATCCATCAAGTTAAGCCAAGAAGCTGGCTTCCCGTAGCCACTGGTATGAGGCCTCAAAAATAGCAGCCTCACAACATGAATACTCCCGGGGTCTTGAATGTTGGGTGGTCACCCCTGCCTGATTCACCAAACTTGTATCAGAGACCCACTCTGTGCCAGGTACTGTGTTAGGCTGTACCTAAGGTAACAAAATGAATAAAACACGATCGTCTAGAATAGGAGAGAAGCCCCCCAAATTGTGGCAATTCACAGGCTGTGGAGAGAGCCCACCCACAGTGCAGGGCAAATATCTGCAAGGCACGTAGAACATATGCGCACACTCATATGCACCAGCCTTCCAACCAAGAGGGTTGCACATTACCCTGGAGCAGCTGGGGGAGCGTTTAGCAGGAGAAGGACAGAGTCAAGTTTGTTTTCTATTACACTAGCTTTGGCAGCTTCAGTGATGGGGGCTGGGGTGCAAAGAAAGGAGTAGCTCGTGTCATCCGGGCATGCTGTACATTAGTCCCTAAGAAGGAAGTGAGACACCAGAGGCTACCAGATGGAAAAGGGTGTGAGAGAGTGCGTATGCAGTAGGTTCCTGGCAAGGCCACGATTTACAGGACCTAGTACAACTTAGAAATATGAGCCCTTCCGGGCGGCACCTGTGGCTCGAAGGAGTAAGGCGCTGGCCCCATATGCCAGAGGTGGCGGGTTCAAACCCAGCCCCTGTCAAAAAACCACACACACACAAAAAAGTGGCCCTTCCTGGAATAGGGGAGGTCCATCTCCTCTTCCTACTGGCCCATTGGCCCTCATGACCAGGGGCATCCCCCAAAAGTTGTAAGGAGTGGGTGAGGGGCCCCTGTCAAGTTACCCACCAAAAGCTGCCAGCAGTGGATAAGAGCAGCCACTGTTCATCCCACGCCAAATAATCGCTTCTCGGCCTTTTGGCTAAGATCAAGTGTTGTATCCCACGCCAAACAATGGGGTGTGTGCCTGAGCCCCACTGTGCACCTGAGCCCCACTCTGCACCTGCGCCCAGGCTCCCACAAAGAGCAGGGGGACGCTGGGAGGTGGCAGGAAGTGGGGCCACATGTCAGCTAGCACACACTCCATTGTCCCATTGGCCTTCACTCACAAAACACAAATTCAAAGGTAAATTACTAGGAACTTGCTGACAACCACAGAGCATTACATTCCAAATGTGAGGCCGTTCAAAGCACAGAGTCATGTGTGTGACTACACTGGTCGCAACCCAACAAAGCCAGCCCTGCTCCCGGGTCTTGGCTGACATATGGGATGGGCAGTGCCCTGACATGGGGCACTCTGGAGGACTCACATAGTAGCAGGTGGACCCCTAGCATATCGAGAATACCTAGAAGGAGGAGAGACATTAATAGAAGGTGGAGGAGAAGAGCGCAGCCCAGAGAAGTGGGCAGCCTTCCCCATTTACCCAGAGTGGGACTGTGTGTGCACGCGCGTGCGCGCACGTGTGCGTGTGTGTGTGTGTGTGTGTGTGTGTGTGTGTGTGTGTGTGTGTATTAGATTCAAGTGTGGGAAGTGATTAAAAAAAAACACCATCCCTGGGCCCCCTCCAGCCCAATAGAATCCCAGTCTTTTGAGTAACAAGTGTGATAGGGTATGTTTGGGTAACGGAAGCTCGTATTTGCTGCCATTTTTCTTCTCCCTGATATATTTCTTTGGATGATTTTTACATGAGGAAAAGGGGCCAGGAACGGATTGATATCACGTTAAGTGAGGAATATGCAAAGAAACTGATCAGCATTTCCCCTGGGGAAGAGAAGCTCCAAAAACAAATTAGAAGTTCTTCTGGAGTGCGAACTCCTCGAGAGCAGGGGCCAGGTCTATTTCATGTCTCTACCCACACCTGGCACTGTTGTACCTGGCATGCACAGGCCACCAAGTGCAAGCAGCGCACGGTGTGAATGAAATTGTTGAAAGCAGTCATAGAGGAGGAAAATAAATCTTGTTCCATAGAGCCCCAGGCAGAACTACAGCCATGGTAGTTCTTGGGGACAGATCGTTCTTTCATAGTAGTTGTTTTGGGGAGATAGAGCTCATCTGGGAAGATGAACATTCTGGCAATAATAATGGCTAACCACAGCCATTAGACTTAGACTCCTAGGAGTCTAAGTCTTTTCTGACAGAGACTATCTACTCTCATCCTCACAAAACCCTAGGAGGCAGACATTTGTATTATTCCCATTTTATATGCAAGGAAAACAAAGAAACTCTAAGTCACTTATCCAAGCTCAGATAGCTGGGAAGTGGCAGTGCAAGAGTGGAAGCCATGTGCTCTAGTGCCAGTGCCCGTGGCTCTTAAGAACTTACTTCCAACCAGGAGAGCTGCACAGTGGTCATCTGATCCCAATGGGAAGCGCCCAAAGCCAAGAACAAGTAAGTCCTTGGTTGGGGACATTGTACCAAGGATTCAAGAAGTAACCAGAAGGCTTTAAGACTTCTTCCAGCTGTCAGAGAAGATGACTCTGTCATTTTATTCCTTTGCCCTTGATTATTCTTATGAAGGAAGAATTGTTTGAAGCTCCATGACATTAGGTGACATGGATAGCCTCTCTTGGCCAAGCTTCCTCAATGTAAAACAAGGAGCAAAGGAAAGCTCTAAGGCAGTGGTTCTCAACCTCCCTAATGCCACAACCCTTTAATAGTTTCTCATGTTGTAGAACCAACCATAGAATTATTTTCGTTGCTACTTCTTGAAAATAATTTTATGGTTGGAGGTCACCACAACTTGAGGAACTGTATTAAAGGGTTGCGGCATTTGGAAGGTTGAGAACCACTGCGCTAATGCCTTCAACTCCAGAATTCCACAGTTCTCTGATTGAGGGTGGGGGGAGATTGTAGTAGGGAGAAACGGCCCCACTTTGCTTCTTATGCAGAAATCATTCTACCTCTCAGAGACCTGCAATCTCTTTTCTCTTGAGTAGCATTGGAATCGGAGGCCTGACCCAGAAGAAACCAGGTGGTCAATACCAGGCCATTTGCTCCCATGAATCTTGGCCTTTTCCACACTTCAAGACTGAGAATCCAAGAATCTAGGGCACTCAAAATTGATCTTGCTTCTTCTCAACCATGGGCAAAGGCTAATGTCAGAAAGAACCAGAAAAACCAATGGAACAGAATGCTGGCTACATCTGTAGATAGGCATTCTGAAGGAATATTCCCCACCACGTGGTTTTCCACCCCTGTGTTGCTTTTATAGATATATATTTATATACATATAAATATCTCTTTCCCTGAGGGACAATGAAACTCAGCCAAGTGGGAATTCAGTGTGATCCAGTAGAATTTATTGAGAAGGAAAAGGAATTTAGCGGGGTGGGGAGTAGAGGCTATGGACTTGGGACATCACCTGGTTAATAAAAATTTACACAGCTCCCCCAGAAAACATGAAATTTCCTTTCTCTCTTTTTTTTCTTTAAATTAACAAAGTGGACGTTGTTTCCCCACTTTTTTCCAATTTAAATTGTGATGTTTTTGAGACACTAAGCAAACTAACAGTAGGGGTTAAATAATTTGTTAAAGGGTGGGGGCAGAGAGGAGTTGGGATTTAGAAAGAGGGGGTAGGGAACTAAATTCTGCCAGCAGCAGCAATAAATGCAGAGTTATGCCTTAGGCATAATATATCAAAGAAAATATAATGCATCCAGCTTAAAACTAATGATTGCCATATAATTAGATGAGAAGCATTGTGCTATAAATGTGTATTCTTTCGCGTGCTGTGATTTTACTGTAAAAAAAGAGAGAGAGAGCGAGAAAGAAGGAGACAGAAAAACACAGAGCCCAGCAACATACTATAAAAAGAACCCTCTGTTGACTTCTCTACTGTTTAGTATTCCTTGGCTGTTCTCCCTTGGGAGTGTGTAATTAGTACTTTATGAAGAGTACATTTAAAGCAGTTTAATATTCACCTCATTCAATCTGAAACAATGTGATCCGTGCTTAGACAAATCAGTGCTCCTTGCTGACATAATCTGTCAGAACATTACCTCTGAAAAGACCTTTCAAGAGGTTTGGATGTTAATTAGTTGTCTATCATGTATAAACAGAGCAGTGAGCAGAAGGGGCTCCGACAGGCCAGAGGGATACGTTGGGAAATGCATTTTGTATGAACACGGCTTGCAGGGGGGTCTTCTCGCTCTCCCCGCCTTCCCCCACCCTTCCCTCGCCATGTCAGCAGCCACACAGGCTTTGGACCTCTTCCGGGCAATAAAGGTGCTTTCCAGTTGGCTTCAAGGGGCACCTCTGGCCGCCAGAGGGGACTATGAATAATGCCGGAGGTGTTCCCACACACACACCAGCCGAGGCTCCCACCTGAAAGGTGTGACTGTCTCTTCTCAGGCCCAGGAAGCATAACCTCACAGGCCCACCGGTGCTTGCCAGGGAGGTTTTGGGGCCTAGCAGGGTCCCACGTCCCAGGGGTAGGAGAGGCCCAGGAGGAAACAGAGATCTGGGACACACCTCCCTGGAAAGCCGAGCTGCTGTCACAGAGTTGTACAGTGCAGGAAAGGACTGATGCACCTGGGAATTTATGCTCAGGAAACTTCCTAAAACACCCTCGATCCAAAGAATGCCAGCAAGGTTCAGAGTCATGTTCAAGGTCACCTTGTCCAGGCCTTGCTTTCAAGGGGAACCTTGGCCAAGTATGTCCTACAAGGACTGGGGTCTGGGCTCTTCCTACATGAGTTGTTTGTGGATTTGAGCAAGCTCTTCTTTACCCTGGACTTGGAATGCCCGTGTATGAAGCACTTCCTGCCCTACCGAAGATGCTTACTAAGTTGTAGGTAAGGACATGATTCTGTTGCTCTTGTTAGGTTGGGGTTCCAAGATGCCAAGGCACAGACCCTGTGGGAGTTGCCATTCCCCCAGGGTCCAGGGCCCTCCTCCTGCCACTTCCTACTCAGTCCCACCTGTTCTATGTCTTCTTTTTCCTGTTCTCAGGCACTCCACAGTCCTTCAGTAGGCCCAGCCCAGCCCCATAGCTTCTTTATTTACCATTCATTCTATAAGCATCTACTAAGCACCTACTGTGTGCATCATATTGAGTGTTCCATTCTAGAACAGCAAAAATTAGTAAGTCATGATCTCTGCTCATGAGGTATTTACAGACCCATAAACTTCTAATTACAATTTGGGGCAATTATAAGTAATATAAGGCAGCCAATATAATTTAGTGGCTAAGAAGATGGCACTGGAGTGAGACTGCATGAATTCAGCCTTACCAATCAACAGCTGAATGACCTCAGGCAGGTTATTTAGCTGCTCTAAGCCCCAGTTTCCCTGTCTGTAAAATGGGGTAAGAACATCTCCCTCATAGGCTCATAAGTATAAATGAGACAATACAGAATAGTGCCCCACACAAGGGTTTGGGTGGAATAAGCATTCAACTAGTGTTTGTCCCACCCAAATATTGCATCAAAATGCCTGAAGATAGATGGCAGAGATACTAAGGCTTGGGTGTAGTCTTGGAAGGCTTCCCAGAGGAGGTGACATTTGACTAAGTAGAATTTTACCAGGGAAGAAGTGACAAAAGGGCTTTTTTTTTTTTTGTAGTTTTTGGCCAGGGCTGGGTTTGAACCTGCCACCTCCGGCATATGGGGCCAGCGCCCTACTCCTTTGAGCCACAGGCACCACCCCAAAAGGCTTTCTAAATAGAGGAATAGCACAAACCTGCATGCAAGGGTGGGGGGGAAATGAGCAAGGTGTTTAGGAACCACCAAGATGTTACCCCTGTGCTCTGTGTCATGCTACTGGGTTACAGCCAGGAGAGTCCCAACCGTGCCCTTTAGAATTAGCCATGAGATGGGGGGGGGGATACCAAAGGGACACTCCAGGTCTTCACGGCTGGGGGTGATGATGGGGGCTTCTGACAGCTCAAGGAACCAGTCAGGCTTCTCCTTGTATTTCTCAAAACAAAAAAGAGTAAAGTTCTCAAAACACCCTTGGCCTGGGTGTCCTCCCCCAACCTGAGCCCATGGGGAGACACTGGGATAGCTGAGAAGGCAACATTGCTGACACGGGTCAGTTCTCACCCCAGCCTCAGGCTCAGCCCTCAGCAAGGCACAAGCTGGTTGAAAGGGTGGGCACCAAGTTGCAGAAAGCCCTGCACAGCACCTCGTACACAAAGGCACTCAGGACACTGATTATCACTCCAGTCCACTCTTTTTTCAGACCTGACCTTGTCTATTTTTTCACTTTGACAAGGAGCCAAGACTCAAGAGGACAAGGTATTGTCCTCTCTTGGCAAAGCCCAGCGCCTCCCTGGCCCTCGGGCTATCAAGGTCTCTTCTAGCCCCGCAGATGCCCAGATTCCAAGACAAAGCTGGTGTTGGGGCCAAGGTCTCCAGCCCCCCTCCCCCCCAAAGACACCACTTCCATTCAAGCCCCACCAGGCTACTGTAGCCACTCTAGTCCCTTGGGATCACCCCCACGCTCAAGTTGGCATTGCCCACCATGGCTGCCTGAAGCAGGTAAAGAGCTGCTCCCATGGCCATTCTCCCCTTCAGGCTGCCCCCTCCTTACCGCTCACCGATGCTCCCCCCAGTTTGCACTGATACAACCCCAGATTTCACTGGGAAACTGCAGCCTGTAGGGCCTTTACCATCCAAGGCAAGGCTTTGGCCAGATGCTGGCCAAGCCCTATACACTGCCCCATACCAAAAACATGGCAGGCCATCCCAGGTCCTACATTCCCTTGCTTGCTGAACAGCAGCAATGACATCAATTGGGCGCCTTCTCTAAGATCTTTGTACCGATTGCTCTCACAACAGTGCTCTGAAGCAGGCAGCATCAGAGCCATCAGGCAGACCATAAACTCAGTCCAGGGCAAGCTAATGAGTAGTCCAAAGACACATAGCGCAGCAATTACACAGCTGGGGCTCTAGGCCTTTCTGTGGATTTCGAGACTCCCACCCACCCACTTTACTCCAGGTAAATGAGCCTCCAACAAACTCTAGCCTACAGGCCAACCCAGCCTGTTTATGTAGGGTATGTGAGCTAAGAATGGATTTTGCATTTTTAAAGGGCTGTAAGGAAAGAAGAAAACAAACAAGAACATGTGACCAAACCATATGTGCCCACCAACCCTCAAATATTTACTACCTGGGCCTCTCCAAAAAGTTTGCCACCCCCTGGGGCCACCCAGGGAATATTCAGTACCAGGCATTGGGTACCACAGATACTGAGTGAAAAGGTCACAATGAGAAAGACAGACAGACACCCAACCCCATCCAGTGCCACCTGCCAGCACCAAAACCATTTTTTAAAAGGTATGTAGTAGAGATGAAATCAGGCTAAAGGGAACACCAATTTCTCTCTGCGCAGGTTTTACAGTTTATGATGAAATATTTCACACACAATGTCTCTTTCATGGAGTTAGAATCCCGATTTTTTTGAATGAAAAATGGAAAAGCTGAGAAACAAAATGACTAATGTGGGGGTCCCTGGTGAATATAGCCTCCCCAGGTCCCATGACCTCACAGCCAGTGTTCTTTCCATAACAACACAGCTGTCCCCTGGGGTATCCTCTTGGGAGGCTGAGGATCAGAGAGAGACCCTGGCAATCCTGCCAATTCAGGCACAAGGGGAGTATCCTGGGCCACACCCCTCTTTTCCACATGGATTGAATTTATATGCATCTCAGATTTCCTTTTTCAGCACAAGCCTGACTCTCTTGGAGTATTTCAGCCTCTGAGTCACCTCCCCCCCAGAGGAGCACCTCAATTTGCTGGATCTAGAAAGTGATTCTAACTCCCATCCATCACGCTAAATAACTGCCCTGGAGGGCGGGGAAGCCTGATTTCTGGTTGCAGCTCTCCTGCCAGCTGGCTGAGCATCCGCTGTGGGCCACTGTCCCTCCCTGTGCCTCCCTTTCCTCCCTGGGAAGCAGTGTTAACAATCCCCACCCGCTGTGTAGCCCATGTGGGATCTGGGAGAGGGAATGAGGTCACGTCTGTGAGCGCCTGGCGGAAGGAAGCAGCAGGAGGAGGATGAGGTAGAATTATCTTCTGGGTCAAGTTGGGCCATTGCCATGAAGTTGCTGAGATGTGTAAGCATTCCAAGGACCTCGGGAACCAGTCCCGGGAATGCCATGGCAAGGCAGTGTGTCAGAGCCAGCTTGGGCTCCCCAGCAACTGCAGTGTGAGAGCAAACCACGGATCGCTTTCAGCCTCAGTTCCCTCACCTATAAAATGGGCATAATCCCAACCACAGAGGGTTGTTTGGTTAAGGATTAAGTGAAGTGATTCCTGGCACATAACAAGTGAGTACTCATTATGATGAACACTGCGGGCCTGTCACCTTGTCAGGACACCTCTTTGTATTTCTGCATGAACTATCTTCAAATAAACGCCAATGTCCTCCCCCCATGTCTCCCTAGGGACAGCCTTCTACAGTAGGGATGGGCAGAGTGTTTTTGGACCTCCTTTTTTTGAAAAAAAAAAATAGGCATTGAGTCAGTGAACACAGGTCTTTCCCCCAGCATCACCCAGGGGACCCGTAACCCACAGGGCCAGGGGTCCAACGTCAGGGGCCTGGGAGGAGGCCAGGTATTCCCTGGAGTCCTTTTCCCCTTGGGAAATGGTAGAAATTGGCCACTGAGTTCTGAACCCAGCAGTCCCAGCCTCTGTAAGCCAAAACTCCCAGCTTGCCAGCCATCGCTTTCTTCTCTCTTACCCGGGTGCAAAAGAAAGCCCTCAGTGAGCCCATAGGCAAACAGTCCTTAGAACAGGCATAAATGAACCATCTGCTCCTGGCCTCTCTTTGCAAGGCAGGAAGGGACGCAACAATGGGGGAGCAGAGCACATGGAAGAGCCTCCCTGATCTAAGCGAGGAGGAGTGGGCATGGGCCAGTGGTTGAGGGGGGCTGGGACCAGTGAGGAAGCTGAGCGATCCATCCAGCAGAGGGTGTGAGAGTCAGCCACAAACTGACCCAGGTTAACAGCAAAGCTGCTGAGCCAATCTGGCCGAGACTGTCTGAATTAGTCACCGTTTTGACAAGGAGTTAAATCGGTTACATAACAGCTTCCCTGGCTCTCCCTCTCCGTTGGCTCTGCTGAGCTGGGGCTCTCCAGGGGTGAAGGGTCTCAGGCAGAGAGGGTTACATTCTGCCAGCCCAGGGGTTCTTGCACAAGCCCACCTGCCCTTCCCAGGCCTGCTCCAGCTCTGCAGGGCCAGAAGGAGGCGCCAGCTGTTCACCTCCCATCTGAGTCTTGCCACCCAGCCTCCAAAACAATCCCACGCTAGTCTTGCAACTGTACAGCACTAGTGTTAGCAGAAAAGCTGCCCGAGACAAGAAGTTAAATATGTTTCCCATGGCAGCTCAGTAGCACTCTGGCCATAATTATAATACATCATTGTAATAATTATTATCAGTAAGCATTTAGTGAGCACTTTTTGTAGCGGTCCTGTTCAACGCTACAACGGTGAAAAGACCTAGATGAACAGCAGCAGTAGTAGCTTGGAATGATAATACCTTTCCTCCAGGAAGGAGAACACTTTCAGGTAGAGGGTCTCCAAGTCCTGCTAGGGGTCAGATTAAAACTCTGTGTGAGGCTGGAGGAGCCAGCCTGAACTTGAGAGATGCCCAGGGGAAGGTGACCTTCCTGTGGCCAGCACTTGGGTCAATAAAGAACAATAAAGGTTTAACAATATTAATAATGGATGATGATGGAGGTGATGACAGTGGTGATAAAAATTATATTAGAAAAGAGCGGCGGCGCCCGTAGCTCAGTGCATAGGGCGCTGGCCACATACACCGAGGCTGACAGGTTCAAACCTGGCCTGGGCTGGCTAAAATAACAATGGCAACTGCAACAACAACAACAACAAAAATAGCTGGGCATTGTGGCAGGTGCCAGTAGTCCCAACTACTTGGGAGGCTGAGGCAAGAGAACCACTTAAGCCCAAGAGTTTGAGGTTGCTGTGAGCTGTGATGCCACAGCACTCTACCCAGGGCGACAGCTTAAGACTGTCGGAAGGAAGGAAGGGAGGGAGGGAGGGAGGGAGGGAGGGAGGAAGGAAGGAAGGAAGGAAGGAAGGAAGGAAGGAAGGAGAAGGAAGGGAAAGGAAGGGGAAGGAATATACAAGTCCTGTTTTGGGCCTAAGCCCAGGAACTTCAGTTCTCCCTTCCAGCCTATTGGCACTTGTGATATACTCACTAGACAATAGGAAACCAGGAGTAGAAGCTGTAGAAATATTTAAGAATCACTCAAGCAGACCTTCTAATGCTGGATAGGACTTGGCCAATCATCCAGGAGGCATCACCATTACAGCACTGGGTGACCCAGGAGTCACCGAGTGGAGTAGTGGTCTTCTGGGCCCTTTTTCCCTTTCCTAAGTCTAAGTTAAGGGCAAGTCCCCAGCCCAGGCTGTCAGGAGACAATGACGATCACCAAGAATCACAGTCCCTACTCATCATCCCACCAGATTCACAGTAGTTCAGAGTCAGAAGGGGTCACAGGAGTCATCCTGAGCCATCCCATTATACAGATGAGAACACCAAGGCCCAAAGAGGAGAACTGACTCACACACAGGGCCACACAGCAAAGCTCCCACCGCCTTTCATTACACTGTGAAAACCCGAGAGAGATGAGAGAGGGGCTGGACGTGGGCTTGCAAAGGTCTGTGTGATCCGTACCTCCTACCCACCTGGCTCAGTATCAGACAAGTGACAGCTTCATACAGCGGGAGGAACAGCCCCAAGGAGGCCACACAAATAGCCCCGATGCCAAGTTAGTGTGTATAATTTCTAAAACAACCACCCTTTCCTTTTTGCTTTTCTCCCTAGAAAAGAACAAAAAGGCTAACTTACCCCCAGGCATGCCAGCAAATTCCTGATGAGAAATCTGCTCCAATTTCTATCTCCCAAAGATCTCTCCCCAAGCGTCTGCCTGGGATAAGCTTTCCCAGCAATATTTAAAGCCAATTAGAGAAAATTAAGAATTAAATAGGAAAATGTAGGTTGGTTTAGGCCATAAAATTGTCCATTCATTCAACCACCTTCTACAGAAAGAATAAGCATTCGATGATGAAGGAGATGAAGATTCTGATCTTAATACACTCAAAGTCTAGTAGGTTAGGCAGAAAAATGAGTAATCACCTTGGGGACGTTAATAGCTACGATGTAAGGATGTTGGGGCACCAAGAGGGAGAACCATGTGGAATAGGGGCCAGAGCTCCAGGGCAGCTTCCCAGAGGAGGAGATGTCAGACCTTGGGACTTTAGAAGCCACTAAAGCTCAGAGCCCATCGTGAGCAGATAGAATTTGATCCAATTGCTTCCATGTTTCACTTTGCCCTTTCTCCCTTCTCTTTCCTTCCATCTGAAAGTTCCCCATTAGCCATCTGTAGCTCCAGCCTCTGTCTTCAGACTTTCCTTTCTCATCTCTTTCCCCATGTGGGACCCAAATTCAGCCCACACCCTATCAGTGAACGTGTAGCCTCAGTACAGAAGTTAGAGGGAGGGGGCCTACCAGACTCACACCCAGACAGATGCGCTCTGTTCTCTGCACAGCTGTCCGGGCTGCCCATCTGTGCTTACTTCCTGCCTCCCAGCTCCAGCCCCTCACACCTCCCACGCAGGGGTGGGAAAGTCTGGTCCAGAGATTCTTCTCTGTCCAAAAGCCGGTGTTGAGGTGGCCACCAGCACAGCAAAGCCTGGACCCTGGCTCCCACCCACCCCACTCCCCCACAGGGAGCAAAGGCCTGGGAAGGACTTCAGAAAGGTGGAGCCTTGGCTTGGGGCTACTCGGAGGGCTCTCCTTACTGGAGTTCGCCTTCAGGCTCTTGTCAGCCACAGAAGCTGCCCAGCCCTGAAGTTCTCTCAGAGACATGTGTCTACCTGAAACACGCCAACAACATCACTGATCTAATTTTATTATTTTGTCAAGACTGAAAGAACCCTCCTTCACTCAAGACTAGTATACCTAAGGGAAGAAAAACTTATTTTTGTAAACAGTTTCAAGCAAAAAGATGTCCCACCTTGATTCCTTGTCAAAGTTTATGTTATATGGCTCCCCCAGTTTTTTTTTCCTTTACAACTTAAAAAGTTTTTTTTTTTTTTTATTAAATCATAGCTGTGTACATTAATGCAATCATGGGGTACAATGTGCTGGTTTCCTATACAATCTGAAATATTTTCATCAAACTGTTTAACATAGCCCTCATGGCATTTTCTTAGTTATTGAATGAAAACGTTTGCATTCTGCATTTAGTAAGTTTCACCTGCACCCTTCTGAGATGCACCGTAGGCGTGGCCCCACCAATTACCCTCCCTTCACCCATCCTCCCCCTCCCCCTCCCCTCCCTTTCCCCTTTCCCCATATTGTGCTGTAATTGGGTTATAGCCTTCATATGAAAGCTATAAATTAGCTTCATAGTAGGGCTGAGTACATTGGATACTTTTTCTTCCATTCTTGAGATACTTTGCTAAGAAGAGTAACATCCATGTAACATGAAAGAGGTAAAGTCTCCATCTTTCTTTAAGGCTGCATAATATTCCATGGTATACATGTACTCACCATCCTTAATCATCAGAGAAATGCAAATAAAAACTACTTTGAGATATCATCTAACTCCAGTAAGATTAGCCCACATAACAAAATCCCAAAACCAGAGATGCTGGTGTGGATGTGGAGAAAAGGGAACACTTCTACACTGCTGGTGGGAATGCAAACTAATATGTTCCTTTTGGAAGGATGTTTGGAGAATACTTAGAGATCTAAACATAGACCTGTCATTCCATCCTATAATTCCCTTACTAGGTATATACCCAGAAGACCAAAAATCACATTATAACAATGACACCTGTACC